>OMLF01022079.1:11037-37107 GCA_900302615.1 Holocentrus rufus | reverse complement strand
AAGTCATTTTTAGACAAAATAATAATAATAATAATAATAATAATAATAATAATAATAAAAATTAATAATTACATAAATAAATATGTTTAAAATTATGTACATTTGCATGACATGAGGAGTCAAATTTCTTTATATGATGAAAAGGAGCTATTTCATTCATATTTTATTCTACATGTCGCGGGCCACGACTACATGGAGGCCTCCATGTGTAAAACAACTAACTAATGTCCGCAGAAGAAGACGAGCTACACGATCATTGGCTGGAGCTGCTGCCGTGTTTCCTGTCCAGATTCCTGTCCCTAGTTAGCACTGTTTCCGCGTCAAGTGCGCCACATTTCAGTCTGGATCTACAAAATAATGGGAGTCCATCATTATGCAGCAGGATCTGAAGCAGTCAGACCCAAAAAGCGCAAACAGGAGCAGGGAAACAAGTCAGAGACCAGAGAAGGCAGAGGACAAGGGTCAACATCGGTGTGGCTTTCCAAAGATGGAGAGATCTGATGCAGAAGAACGGCCTTCAAAGTGATGCTGAAGTCGCTTGCTTTCTGCTGGACAGGTAAATAACACCCTATTGGGATTAATTTTCCGACGGGGGGCCTGTACTCAAGACCACCTTTTCAAATGGTCTTGGGCTGTTTGTTGATCCATGCCCGAGTATGGTACACAACATTCACACTAATGAACTGAACTTCGGGGTCAAGTGTACTCGGATCCGGGCCTGTGTCCCTAATGTGAAAGCACCTTGACTAAGTTTCACACAGCTTAGTGTATCCCCTTAAAGCTATCTTAAAATTAGTCTAACCTGTTGCCATAGCAACACCCCATATTTCAACAACAGCATGCCAGTCATATTTGTAGTTTGCATATTGTATATTAGTATTGTGGTTTCAACTCTCTACTCATACTCCCTTTATTTCAAAATGGGAGCGCTATCATCCAAGATAGCAATAGGCTTTGACAAATCAGTCCTCCACTTATGTTTGAGATGCCAAGCTTTGTAGATGGGGATTAGATGGATAATGTGAACCATGTAACATCATATGAGCTGAGGCTAATTAAGTGATGTACCAGGAATAAGGCCCTGGTGTCCTGGATCATTGGAGCCTTTTGTGTGCACAGAGTTAAGCAGCTACAATCGGAGATGGCACATCCTTTTTTGGAGTATTGTTTGAAGGGATTGAGTGTTACTTTACCTCTGCATATTAGATTTAGGGTACACCACAATCCACAATGTATCCACAAAACTGCATTTATGCTTCCAGACAGGAATTTTCTCACAGAGTAATGCGGTGGCACTTTCAGCCAGAACTCTTCCTTGGATGTATCCATAGTGCTGTTCCAAAAACACACTTGCAGTTAACTGACAGTTGTCATAAGAGATACATATCAATGTACCCAAAGCATGTATCAGGAAAAGTTCATGTTTCAAAACCATAGAAATTGTGCATAGAAATGTCAGATTTCTGTGTGTCTCACAAGTCTGAGGAGCTCATTTTCTGCATTCTGTGAGCAAATTCCTGTCTGGGAGCACGTTGTACAGCATTGTGGATCCTCTGTGCCCTTCAGCACTTCAGTCTTGAACCACAAACTGTCTGACCTCTGGAGAAGCTTAATTGGCAGTGTCACCTTTGAGGTGGTTTTTCTTGGAGATGTGGAGATAAAGTTGGAGCCTGATTAGGTACTCATTCAAATACATAATTTAACAGCAAGTGCAAAACATGTACTATATTACACATTTTCACTCTGATTTTCTCATCCTTGTAAAAAGAGGAAAAAACATTTCTTTATGTACTCTACTGAACGAAAATCTGCATAATTGCCCTTCAGGGAGCAGTATAGATCTACCCAGGTGAGCTTTCCCTTTGCTTAACAAGGATGGATTTTCTTTTGACTGTAGAAATAATTAGAGATAGGATTTGTCCTTGTTAAGACGTCTGTATGATAGTCAGAACTTCTCTTTCTTTGTAAACGCTGTCTGGGTGGTTTGATGACCAAAACAGACATCTCAAGGTGGAGAAGCTACTGATGTGATCGCTGAATTAAACTGCTTTAAAACAGTAAGAGGGCTTTGATTCCCTTTGGGCAAAATATTCTTTTTCTGACTTAGCCAGACTGAGACAAGATGTTCCATGCTATTTTCATCTCCATATGTCCACGGATTCAGTTCCTACAGGTAGCATTTCGTGTTAGTTTAGCATCAAGACTTGAAGTCTACAGGAGTCATTCGCCTAGCTCTGTCAAAGTGAAAATATAAACCTAACAGCAACTATGAATCTGTCTTATTTACTACGTATCAATCATATTACACCATAATGAAATACAAGTCTTGGAATTTTTTTCTTGAAATGAGAATCATTTTAGGTGAAGTTAGATATCTATCCATCTATAGTTCCTACCAAATAAAATATCCACACATGATTTTTTTTTTTTTAAACCCAAGACGTATTTCAATTACACGTTGCTTTGTGTAAAGAAGACAGCTTTGGGGTTGCTGTCAAGTAAATTTTTTTCACTTTGACAGAGCTAGGCTAATGAGTCCTGTAGACCTCAAGTCTTTATGCTAAGCTAAAATGAAATGCTACAGATGGGAACTTGTGGACATACAGAGGTGAAAATGGTATTGAACATCTGGGTAAGTTGAATAAAGGGTATTTTGCCCAAAATGTTGCAGTATTCTTTTAAAGATAAACTCATGGGACTGTGAAGCACTTTTGATAAAAATGTAGTAGCTATTTGTTGTGGTAAGATGTACTTTTAACATGAGTGGTCCCCTTTAAATAGAAACTGGAGCGGAATCAAAAATATTACGCTGAATTTTGGACAAACAAGCTATAGTAGTAAGGGCAATTAAAGCAGTTTCATCGTCTTGGCAGTTTCCTGGTTAAGATCAAACTGCTTGACTGCTTGTCAGATCCAGGAAGACAAAGCCAATTTAGCCTCATTAATATGAATGAACTCCACATGTATATTTATGTTCTCTGTGTCGTCCACAAGGATCTAACAGAATAGAGGAGGAAGCATTAAGGTAATTGACCCACCTTGCTCTCCACATTTCATGTTGTGTTATATCATTCCACTTTCTCTCAGACTGATAGGTTGCTTTCCCAAAGGCACAAATGATCTCATTTACTTTAAGGGTTTAAGCTTGTAGGTCTGAAAGCCTGTTGTTTTTTTAATAGAATTATTCTTTTATCTCAGATTCAGGGGCTCAACACAAATCCATATTGTATTTCATATTGGTTTTCATTTCAGCTGAGATATTTTCTGCCATTTAGAATTGTACGGACATCCTTTCACAAATTCCCCTGTAAAGCTGATCCAATCTACTTTTGCACACAGTGTATATGGACATCCTAAATTATGGCTACTGTTCAGAGATTTGAAAATTTAGACTTTGGGGATGTAGCGCAAATTAATTGGATGGTGAAGAAGCACAACATGAAGTGAGGCATAATTCCTGAATGCTTGATGCTGGAGAAACCAAACTTCAGGTTCATATTTGGGATTGATCCTGAGCCACATTTGATTCCACTCCATAGTGGAATCAAATGTGCTCAACCAGCTCAACCTTAAAATACCAACGAAGTCTCTACCAAAGTAACAAAACAAAAAAAAAAAATTGTGCAGTAGCCCTGTAATGGAACCCAACTCCCAAAACACTGGACATGCACGTGCGATGAAGAAGTTGTAATGCACCATCTTTGATTTTACCTGGCCTTCATTGAAAGTCATTGAGTTATAAGATCAAATGTTTCCCATAGGGGGTTACAAATCAGATTTTCTGCACCAGTGTAAATATAGTCAGAAAAGGAAGAAATGTGCAAGTTTACTCCCAGGATATGAAACTATTTTTCCCACCAGTGTTGATTGTTGAGCGGCCATAGCTAAACATGAACTGGCTTCCTTCGGATACGGCTGACAGTATTTCAGGTTTCTTGGAACGCTCAACACAAAGTCATTTGTAATACAGGTTCTCCATTATTACTGATGACCAGGATACAAGCATAGCGTACATGTAAATTATATTTTTGTCACACCCCTTCAGTTTTTAACATTATTACTCGGAAAGAGACTGTGTATTACACAAACTGTATGAAGCATTTATTAGTAGAGTTTCAGAATATTGACATCTCTGAATTTTTCAGCAGAAAAGAGTTGAAAAGAGCTGTTTTAAAAACAAGATACATGCATGAGGCATGCATTTTCTGAGCATTCTCAATTAAAAATTTGATGTGTGTATAAGATAAAGAGCATGTGCTTTCCATCAGACCTCACCCCTTACAATAATCAAAACAATCATTTGTGCTGCTTTATCAACACTATAATAATAAGCATTTTGTGCAATATGCGGCTATTTAACAAAGGGAGGATCAATCCACAAATGGCTCACAAGTTTGTGAAATGCATCGTGCCAAGGTTCATTTTCAAATGAAAATGAGACTTGGTTTGGGAAATCAAGGTTCCTGTCAATCCCATGTCATGAATTTTAAGATCCACACGATATGCCAGACAAGTCATGTGTCCTGAGGATGATTCTTCTGTTTATTTTTTTAGCAGATCACTCACTCACCATATTTTCAAATTCCCAAACCTGACAGCAAATGGGCCACTGACTATAAACCACAGGATGTTCTATTGTTTTGATTTTTGAAGACCTATTTTCATAGGAAACTTAGGTTAGTCAGTTATTATCAAATGAATGTTGCGATAAACAAATGAGAGCATGGTGGAGATGATTGGTAGTGTTTTTATCACAGCAGTGTGCTTGAGTTTCTCCACATTAAGACCACATTACCCATCAGTACCATTGCTTCCTGTCCCCTCTCCCCCTCCCTGAAGAGGATAAATGTGATTTTTACATCAGGCCTTTCACTCTTTCACTATCTGCCAGAAACTGCCAAAAATTCTTCAAGTTTTAGCTCTGTTTGCTCTTGAAGAACAGGGCCCTCTTACTGTTTTGTGCTGTAAAGCAACACAGCAGATTTCCTGACTAATCAAAAAATACATAAATAAGTCAAATAGAGGTTGCCAGCCTTTTCTAGATGGTCTTGTTGATTTATAGTAATTATACTGATGTCTCAAAATAAAATCATATCAAAGGTCATACACCTTCCCTTCTATACTTTACAAGGGTCTCAACATGAAAAAAATTACTGTCACTTCCTTCACTTGAATGAAAACTCAAGTAAAGCTGTAGTTCTGCACAAAGAACAAAAATCTGATTTCCCAGTTGTACAAGTTGTGTTTTTTCTTGCTGTATAAACTGATGCAATCAGATGTGCTTGGTATTGGGTTTGTGTGCACCGTACCTATTATCAGGTTATGTGATACATAGAGGCTTAAGACACAAAATGTGGAACCAAAGATAAGCTCAGTCAGTGTACCATGACGGACAAGCATTCGAGGAAAATTACCCTAGGTCACAGCAGTATAAACCTGTTTTAGAAGTACCAAGACATTGACAAAACAAAAGAACTATTTTATCCAATGGCTTTATTAACAGAAATATCTTCTGATCGGCTTGTTTTTAGAAAGCCACAGCACCCAGTATGTGGTGTACCACATTGGTAAATATGAAGAGTTTGGGGCCTCATTCATGGAAATGCCTAGATCTTTAAAATATTTGCTTGCTCAGTGTGGGTCTGCCAGAATGATTATGACTTAAGCTCCTACTTGACTCTTGATGTTTCCACACAAGGAGCTTCCACTTGAGTCCACACCAACAGTGGAAATCTTTTTGGCAACATTTTTTTAGTATGCATGTATCAGATGGAATCAGAAGCAGCACTGACAGGATGGCAGGAGGCCCAACCGTTTGCTCTGACAATTGAGTTTCATCAGCCAGCGAGCTTTCACAGACTGCAGCGTGTGGGAAGAGGCCAAGTTCAACACTAACCCAAACAAGCACCAAGATTTTCCCAGAGTGACATTGTGGCACACTAAAAATTACTATCAAATCAGCTGTAGAACTGATATCAGAGCAATATTAATATTTATGTATTTTCATGTTCAGGTTGTCCTACCAACAGTTGTTCAACATCATTTGTTGTGATATTAGAGAGATAGATCCCGTAATTTCCAAATGCTTCCACTTAACAGTCTGTACAGTTTGGGTTTGTGAGGCACTGAAAATGAGTAGTGAAATAAGGTGAATATCCAGTCATTTACGCACTTCCGTATCCCCTGTGCAAATATGTAAATAACTCCTACTGGAAACCAAATTAGTCTAGCTTAGCTAGCTAGCTGCTGAGCAGAAATAGAAATGGGTTTCTTCTTTTTCCAATTTTGTCAGCATGTCATCCATGCTACCTAGCTGTGTTGCTTGTTTCTGAGGGGAAAACATTTTTGTGAAGACTGTCGTCATTGGGCTTCTTCCGGTACAAAGGGTTTTCTGGTGGAAGATGACAGCTTCCTCTCCTAAAATTTTAATGGGATGAATTACAGACTTACTTATGGAGCATTCAAAGATTGTGAAAGAGATGCTCAGGCTTGAGAGACTAATGAATGCTATGGAGGACTAGTGTTGTGTTCATTTTAAGTGGGAATAACTGTTGAAACATCGCTAGGTTAAAAGTAACAGCTTGGAAGTTCTTCTTTGTGAAGCTGAAAAGACGCAATCATTCAAGTTGTATGTAAATACTGGTACTTGTATGTAATTATGAATGATATATTTGAATTTGTTTGAGCAAACCAAATCCTGGCCACGACAAACCAAAAATCCAGCAAGTAGTTCCATGGCATCTTCAGACTTTAGATCGGTGCTTGCAAAACTATAGTCTGTTTGCTTTGGTCTGAATCAGGGTGAGTTCTTACACATTATCTTAATTATATTTCACTAAACAAAATCTCAGGCGAAAAATATTTTATCAACCAAAGTCATGTGGGAGCTTCAGTTCGTTTATTGGTTACTCCGACTTACCCAGACTGAAACAAGCACAATTTTCATCACTTGTTCAGTTCCTATGGGTGGCATGTCACGGTAGCTTAGCATAAAGACTTAAAGTCTATAGGAGTCCTTAGCCTAGCTGGAATTTGTTTTGAAAACAAGTCATTTTAGGAGAAGTTAAATGGTTGAAACTATAACCGCTGAACGGGCATCCGTCCATATACCTTCAGCAGTGTATGGACTGTGGTAGACAGAATGACCATCTAACTTCCCACCATCTAACATCGATCTGCTTAAGAAAACTTGCATTGATCACTCTGACTTCGGCCTGAATTCATATGAAATGCTTTAAATGAAATCATTCAAAGTTTGTAAAAAATAGAAATAAAAAGACCCAATATTGCAATGACCCAACAGAATATTAAAAATTCACATTTTGGGAAAAAGGGATAGTCTTACATTATTGCACATTTATTTAATGGATATAAAATTTCAGCTAAAAGTGCTAAAACACATTGTTGGCTCGAATCAAACTTAATTGTCCAAAAAGAAAAAGTCATTTGAAAGAGTGAATTAAGGACTGAATTGAATCTGTTGAGCCAAAGATTCACACGACTAGGAATCACATCAGCAGTAAATCATCAGTCTGACAAAGACCCTGGATGTTCTACAACCCCTTTTATAGTGAAATCTTACAAACAAATGAGTTTTACAAATTGAGATGTGATGAAGGAGCATGCAGCATTCTGCACTCTGCACGCCGCAATTCAATATACAGTACAACCCTCTTGGTGCCTTAATTATAAAAATGAAAATATTTAATCTTCAACTTGATCTTGTCATAAATATTACTGACATACAGACATTCATTCTGTTTGAAGGCTGGTGCAGGCTTTTTATCATAATGTACAGACTACTTGAACACCGAGAGCTTTACACTTCAAGTTTGTCAGTAATGACTTTTTATGGATTTATATTTTCACACATCTGAGATTAAATTTCCATTAATAAGGCCCCTTGATCCTTTTCAAATATTTCAGAGAAGGGAGCTCAATTTCTCATGTGCAACTTGAAATTTATACATAGCAGAAACATGCAAAGCCTCACTATCCCTTATGTTTTTCTTTTTGTAAATCAGGCTTACCTTGACTATGACTTTTTGTTCCTAGTAGCTGAGATTTAATTAGGCTCCAGCAACATTTAGTGCACCTGTAAACCACTTTAACTTGTCTTCAACAAATCGGATCTACTGAATATCAAAGAGTTTGAACAGCCTCATCATACTGATTGGATACAATCAGAGGTGGCCTGCAGTCGAAATGCAGCTTGCACAGGTCTGGTGACAAATGAACCACTGAGAGGACCAGTGTACCTTACAGATCATGCAGACCTTTGCTGAAATTATTTTCACAGTCTGTCCCTTTATGATTCATGAAGGAAAAACTTCTCTTAAAAATGCATTCAAAACCTTTACCTGTAGATTCCACCTCTGCCTCCACTACCACAGTTATTACAAACCACTGGATGTCTCCAGTTAATATTAGTCCCATGCAAATAAGTCTCACAATTTGTACACCTTGATTTACAGTTGGTGAGCATATACAACATATACAGTATGTACATTAAGAGCAATAGTCATGCCGGTAACATGTCATTTTCAGCATTTTAAACACTGATTAAACCCTGGAAGTCAAATAATTTTTTGTTGTTCCTGTGCAGCCTGTCCCTAGAGATCCTTGTGATAGTGAGCAGTCTTACAGAGACTGGTGTTGGTGGACCCTCAGAACCATCAGATTTGGAAAAATGGAAGTGCATGTTTGCTGTAGAAAAATCAAGTATTGAGGTGGCTGTGTATTAGGTTTTGAGAGTGGGACAGTTGGACAGTGGCTCAGTGGTCAGTGCTCGGTGGTCCTCACGACGAGCTCCTAAGTGTCATCTTCGCCTTGTGTGAGTTACAAAGGAAGGAAGTGAATATTTATTTCAGCCTTTCACTCCTTCCTGCAGAAGCTGCCAGAAACCCTGAAAGCTTTAGCTCCATTTGCTCTGGAAGAACAGCGCCCCCTTCCTGTTTTGTGCCATGAAGCAACACAGCAAATCTAACAATGTGATACAGAGTGTAGTGGCCGGCAGTCTTTTCAGCGTAATCTTGCTTGTGTATTGTAATTATACTAATGTGTGAAATTAATGTGGCAACTTTAACTAAAGCACCTAGCACATTAATTTGTCAGTCAACTGTCAAGTTGTTAGAGTTGGGATGATATACTGCAATTTAAAAGATTGTGATACAAAAATGTGACAAAACATCATGAAAAAGAAAAAAAATATTCTGTGGTAATCACAGATGAGATGATTACAATTATACTGTCTTCACTTTATAATGAAAACATTCCTAAACTGTTTAAAGGGATACTCCAACATTTTAGGCAACGTTGGAATTAAAAAAAAAATTAGAATGTGTGTTCAGCAGTTAGTTCCTACCATCTAACTTCTCTTAAAAGACTCATTTTTTTTTTTCAAATGTACATGATGCATTGTATAAATAAGACAGCTTCAGAGTTCCTGCAAGGTTTATTTTTTTCACATTGATGGAACTTGGCTAATTCCTTCTGTAGACTTCAAGTCTTTATGCTAAGCTAACACAAAGTGCTGACTATCAGAACTGAACCAGTGGATGTACAGGGGTGAAAATGGTATTGAACATCTTGTCTTGTCTCAGTCTGGGGAGGTCAGCAAAGGATAATTTGCCCAAAACTGAGTATTCCATGAATGCCAGCTAGTCTCTAAAGCCAGCTTTTCTCTTCCACAATCTTCGAATCTTCCAGAGAGTCTGAACAATTAGACATAAATGATGTATCTGTGACCAGCTGTAGCTAGGACTTATTTACGCAACTGGAAAGTTGATACAGACGTGGAGAAATAACCAGATTTCTAACTAAACTTCTTGTATCAGCTTCAGGCTGCAAAAATACTAATAATAGACGGGCAGGTAGAAGAGTTTGGAAATTGGTGGAGCCACGTCTGTCTTGACAGACTACATTCTAGTGAGCCAGTGCCATTGCAAGAAAGATTTGTGATTCAGAAATAAACATGATTTTGCAGTCATATTTTGTCATACTTTTGTCTATTACATCATATCATGGTTGTATCAATTAGTGAACCCCATATTGCATGTTGAATCGTATCGTGAGAAAAGGATATCATCCCATCCCTACAAGCTGATAGACACTAGTCTAGTCATAGTCTCTGGTCAGTATGTTGACTCTCAGTCATTCTAGTGATAACTCTGGTCTGTAGGAGAATCCTTAAACATAAACGCACAGAATGGTTGGTGGACTATATGGCAGTCATTGACTTCTTCTCTGATTTCTGCTCCCAGAGTTTTCTGGACTGTCGGCGGAGCTCAGTCCAGCAGTTCCTGTTTGATTTGTATGAGTGTGGGGGGGTGCCGGCCACTGCTCCCCTCCCTTCGCAGAATGTACTCACTAAACTGGGAGGAGTCAACACCACCACCACATGAACCCGTGATTCGAAACCCTCTTTGTTGTAGCCGCTCCAGCACCTGCAGTCACACACACAAATACAACAAAACAGAGCTAATGAGTGATAGCTGGGGCCATGGAGCCTTCGAGCAAGGCACTGAAGCCCCATTCGCTCCATTAGCCTCAAGAGATCTGATTGTACAGGTCAGCTTTGGTCGTTGATTGAAATCTTTGTGTGAGCTGTCTAGTCTGATTGGTTGTGAGATTTGCCTCGGAGCATATCTATCACATGACTAAAATGCTGAATTTCCGTGTAAACATGACATCATTTTCGTCTACCAAAATTTTAAACAACTCAGCACAAAATAAATATTATTATTAGTGAAAACTATTTTTTTAATTCCATGATGTTCCAACATTAAGATGTATATAAAAATGAGTATTTATTCTCTCAAGTATGCTTTATATGATGTCCATTCACATGAGATGATGATTCAAATTGTTTTGTAGGCTTAGAAAAAGAGATACATGGGTGGAAAATATAGAGGCTCCACTACACCGAGCCACTAGGTAGTATCAGTATAGACTTCCAAAAGCAGAGCCAAAATGGCTGCTTCACAGGGAAAAAAATTATTGGACCTTTAAAACGGCGACAATTAAAATTGCAAAAACAATACCATTTAGACTAAACTAATAAACTGTAGAATAATATAGAATAAATGCATAATATATTAGTGATGCTGGCCAACTATGAGAACTATGTAGACTCAGCCATTAAATTACGTCCTTATTCCTCACTTAACAGTTATCACTTTAATCATCCCTAGGCGATTTTTATTATCGTACACTTGTCATAACAGCAAGCACATACCAAGCATGTCAATGAAAAAATAAATAAATAAATGAAATATAGCTGCAAGAGGCAATGAGCGGGGTCCAAGCATTGGGATGAATAAGACCAAATATAAATGTCAGGAGGAGTGAAAGAAAAAGAAGAGGAAGAAGAATTTTTAAGTGTAAAACCCAGTTTAAACTTATACTAGTACTACATTGCCACCTATTGGCCAAATGACACCAAATTTGTCATGGTCACTCAGACATCATATCTATGAATGAAGGAAAAAGGAACTCTGCTGAGACCAGTGATGCCTACAATTGTCTAGGAGAATCAATTAATGAGTTAAGGAAGAAGGTGTGGCTTAGTTATGAAAGGGGGCATGGCTAAATATCAGGGCGGGGCTAACTCACCATTTAAAAAGGAACTCTGCTGAGTGCAATGGTGCCTGCCACAAGTGTCTATGAGAAACATTTAATGAGTTATGAAAGGGGGTGTGGCTAAAATGTAGGGGCGGGGCAAGTCGTCAGCAAAGTGTGGCCATGTTACATGACTCTGTTTAGAAGTTTTGCATCTTTTTGTTCCACCTCCTTTTTGCCAGTTGGCATGAACAGTAAGTTCATGACCAACCTTTCCACAAAATGTGCCTTTTTGGAATAGGTTACTCCCATTGCTATGCCCACCTTTTGACTTAATATAACCTTCAGAAGAATTTGAAAACATGTCACATGCATAAATTGCCACATGGTTGGAAAGTTTGAATTGGACACCCTGGGACCTTTGTATCCCCAGAGAAGGGGATTTACTGACTGCACCACTGGGGAGACACAGCTTTCCATACACCTTCTGACGGCTTAAGGCGATGACATCACATGTTGCCTGTCATGGTTCTGTTCTTTGGACTTTGTTTTCTTTGTGTTTGGGACTCTTTAGGTTATGGACTTGTGTTTTGGGGTTTTAGTTCTGCTTCTGGTCTCTTGTGTTCCTTGTGTTTCTTGTTGTGGTTTTCTGTCTCTGTTCTGTTTGTCCCTCCTGTTTCCCTGTAGTCCTTCCCAGCCTGTGTTCCCCTGCACACCTGCCCTGTGTTAGTCTCGTCAGCCCAGCCTTTGTGTTCTTGCCTGTCACGCCCTCGTTGTCTCCCTTGTCATCCAATCCCAGTGTTTCCCTCCTGTTCCTTGTGCCTTCCCACTCCAGGTGTGTCTTGTTCAGTAATTAGTTCCTTGTGTATTTATACCTGTTGTTTCCCTTTGTTCTCTGTTGGTTCGTTTGTCTATATTCTTAGTGTTGCCATCAGTGCTCCTTGTGTTTTTCTGCATCTTATTTTATTTTTTGATTAAATAGTTATTTCTCCAGTCCCTGTGTCTCCTGGTTCTTGTGTTTGGGTCCACCTTCTTTGCTAGAATGTGACAGTGCCAGACTGCTGTTAAACTTAAAATGCTTACAACGGTCAAATGTTGTTGAGAAAATTCTGTAAAAAAAAAAACCAAAACAAAACAAAAAAAAACCTAATGTTGAATTCCAAGTTGCTTGGCTTGGCTCAAACATTTGCTTCTTAGGCTACGTCCACACTAATGTGGAGAAAACTGGAAATGCATCTTATTTTTTCTCCATTTTGCCTTTTTTTCACCCACTGAAAACTGAGCTTTTTGGAAACGCTCCCCCAAGTGGATGAATCTGAAAACACCGGGGTCAGTGTTGTAGCATGGATAGCGATAACGGTGGAAATGGAGAATTTCATGACGTATCATACACGGACCTCACACTGAAACAGGTGTGTGTATGTGTGTGTGTGTGTGTGTGTGTGTGCGTGTGCGTCAGCATGTGTAGAGGATACGGTAGAAACCACTACAGTGATCACAGCAACCATAACGGCATTTTCTGATCAAGGTGAAGTACATTTATGAGAAACCCGAGCCGGTCCTGCTCCATCCTGTGACATCGTTGGCTTCATGTACAGTAATGTAATGATGGATGTTTATCGCTTATACGTAAATTTGTGGTGTAGCTTCCTCACATTTTGGCTACTGTGCATGTGTATTCAATAAATTTAAGCGTTTTCACCGTTTTAGTGTGGATGGCCAACTTTTTGAAAACATCGCGAAAATGCTCGTGTGGACGGAGAGAAAAATTGCAGATACGCATTTTCAGATTTCTCCTGATTAGTGTGGACATAGCCTTAATCACACCACCGTTCCCTGTCTGTCCTCTCTCTCTCTCACACACACACACACACACACAAGTGTTAGTAATTATCCCCAATCACCTCTGCTGAGGAGTCTGCTGGGCTGCTACAGTTTAAACTTAAAAAAATCACAACAATTTAACTGTTGGGGATAAAATTCTGAAAAAAATCACACAGACTTCACCTAATATCAGGTGTATTGTCAAAGATTTTGGTGAAGTTTGTCAAACATTTGGTGAAAACTCGGTATTAATTACAGCAAGACGCTGAATGTCACTGTGGATGTATCTACAGAATGTCTGTCAATTTTGGAAGCATCTGAATGAAGCCTTGTGGAAATATAGATGTTAATTGATTTTGCAAATTTTGAAAAATATAGAGTGATGGACTTCTGAATTGACCACAAGTTACAGTGAGGCAAACTTTTGTCACACATCAGTGGATGTGTAGAAGAAATTCCAGCTCTGTAGGACATATGGGTGATTTTTTTATGATTTGTTGAAGTTTGGAATGTGAAATGTCTAGAAATTCACATTTGTTTTAATAAGCCGCCTCCACTTTAATCAGTCATTACCAAATTATGTGCATCGACTGAGACATGACCTTAGATCATGCAAATTGAAATTCATACAATTCCACACAGCCATTTACGAGATATAAACTTTTTGCATTTGTGGCGCCCCCTAGGGGTGAAGCACAAAGCGCTTCAACACATAAGCTTAAGCTCCTGAACGTGGGTCTCAGATTTCAAGTGGAAATCTCAACGTATTCAAGAGTTATTGCTAATTTTGCAAAATTAGCGTAATAAGCAAATTCTGAACACAAATGATCGGCAAATCAAATATCAAAAATTGAAATGGATACTTTGTCCGGCGCGGTCTAGACATGCTCTGTGCCAAATTAAGTGACGATTGTTCAAAATTTGTAGGAGTAGCGAAAAAACAGATTTGAACAAAATTCAAAATAGCAGAAAATCTTTCCAGGGTCAAATGGGCGTGGCTAATATGGATCAATTCGTATGGACCCACAGAAACCAGCAACAAAAGAATTTTGTTTCTGAGACTTATCGTCAAGAAGTTCTAGCCCAAAATGTAGAAGTCATTGTTATAGCACCACCATCTGGCCAAGTAGTGGGGGTGATTTGCAACCTCTGCCAAGTTTGCGAGCTGTAGGTCTGATGGTTTCTGAGTTCCAATTAGTTTTAGTGCACCAAGAAGGAAAAAAAAAATCCTAACAAATGCAGTCGGGTTCCAGCAGCTCCACTGCTTGGACCCTGAATGAATAAAGACTAACATTCCCGTCATAATCAGTGAGCGTGTGCAGACAGGTTACGAGGCTGGTTGCCCGTTCCACTACTACTCAACCATTTTCCCATTACTAAAGTCATATAAATCCAACCCATGATTTGTTTACATTTTGACTTGGTGCACGGACTTGACCTGTGCAGTGTAGACAGCATCAGGTGTTGCAACACGCTGACCGCATGCACAGATGGAGTTAGAACAAAGTTTTTTGGGTTTTTTTTTACTTTATGTTAGACTTCTTTCTAGAAATTCCCTGACTTGTGGGAACCCTGAGCAGAGTGTTGTTAGAAAAGAGCATGCAGCTCAGTCATCTTTTCCAGGGCAAATAACAGTAAAAGTGAAATTACATGTAATCGGCCCAGTCTGCAGTGCTTCTGTGTGTGTGTGTGTGTGTGTGTGGAAATGTGTTACTAACAATAGCAGAGCCAGCAGCCGCAGGGCCGAGGTTCACTCATGTCCCTCTGAAGGCAAAATATATCTCAGACTCTGCCTCTGTGGCCTGAAACACACGAGCAGCAGTCTTTCTCCCTCTCTCTCCTCCACTGAAGTGAACACGGTGACATTATCAGTATTTGCCCTCAGTCTTCTGTTCCTCTATCCGACATCTCTCTCTCTCTCTCTCTCTCTCTCTCTCTCTCCCTCCCTCCCTCTCTCGCCCTACTGAGACTTCCATTGAGACAAAGACAGACATGACATGAGACAGAGGACATGAGACAGATAGAGACAGGTGATGAAAATTCTCAGCCATGAGGCCAATTTATCACCAGAGGAAGATTATTGGTTGGTGATTGTTTATGGTTTACAATATGTTAAATAATAATAATAAATTATATTATGGCACAGTAAAAATTTTAATTAAAGCAAGCTGGAATTTTCACTTTGATGCTACATTTCCATGGTTTTCAGCACTGCTGCAGGCCATTGAATCAACATAAATACACTGTAAAAATTTGCAGAGGTTTGTGAGGTTAGATTGTGAATATGATGCAAATAGTTTTAAGCATACACAAGTAATGGTTGCAGATGATAATACTTTTCAAATTAGTCTGTGATTTTTGAAGTACTTGTTTAGCTGAATATTTTACTGGAAGCATACTTTGGCAGTAACCCAAAAGTAACAAAGTCTGGTTCAGATGGGGTCAGTTTCTCCAGGTTAGGCAGAGTTTTGTAATTGTTACCTGAACTTTTATTAAATTCAGTACGAAACCCATCCGACTATATCTGTGATTTTTCCCCCCTTGTCCCCAAAATTGATTTTAGTCTGATTAACATTCTGTTTTCATCTTGCTATTTTGTGGTACAATAATTCTAGCCCTATCCAGTCTTCTGGATTTCAACTCAATTGCAAATATTTTAGTTGACGGTTTTGTCGCCTGTGCACAAAAATGTTCATTTCTGTGCACAAAAACCCAACATGGAAGCCAAGCTCGTCCTTGTGATCTTGTCAACAAGTACTTGTAATTGTCTTGGAGAGAACAATCTTAGAATGGAACTGCTTCCTTTCAGTTTGACATGGACTGTGTGCTTGCCAGTGTGCAATCCACTTGCAGCTTATTCCATCTTATTCACTAGTCTCTCAAGCCAGACATGTTGGCTCCCGCAACTTCCAAATGCTTCCACCTAACAGTCTGTAGTTCAGAAGCGCTGAAAATGAGTAGCAAATATCAAGATGTCCCATGAGTATTAGCTAGCTAACCTGGAGTAACAAAGCAAATAACATAACTGAAAATAAAATAAAAGTGAATGATTTCTGTGCTTGCTCTTAAAAAACTTGACAACACACGACAACACAGGATGTTAGTTGCCCTGTAATACGACCCACAGGAACATTTCTTAGATTAGCGCCCCTACTGGTGGTAAGCTTAGTAGTTAGTAGAAAACGCAACAGAGTCCACGTAGGAAGGAGGTTGGAGTGGTGGACTTGACAAAATACAGGACTTTCATGCAGGACACCTTGAAAGTCCTGAGTGAAGCAAGACTGGCGTTCATTTCCGGGTGTTCAGGTTTCATTTTCAGTTTCTTATTGTGATCATGACGATGAACGTCCTTACTGTAACCTTACCCTAACCTTTTCCTAAACTAAACCAAGTCGTTTTGGTGCCTGAAAGTAACCAAACAGAGAGCGTTTTGAGAGTTGTCTGTGCACATGTGGGCTACAGCTTTAAGAAACGCTCCTGTTGGTCGTATTCTGTGGGTCGTATTAGAGGGTTGCAACTATGCTGTCATCTGGGTCGGAAGATGTGTTGGCCATTCCACAGAAAACGGTTAAAAGGTGCGCGGTGGCACTTCAGAAAAAAAGCCTGATTATAGCCTTGTTCTCCAGCAAACTGTATGATGCTGCTAATTTCCTTGCGGGCTCTGCTCATGTTTGTGCTGTGCCTGACACTGAGACAGTCCGTACTGTATCGAATGCTGAATCCTGTTCAACCAGGGGACAGAGTCGTACCCTAAAGCACACCATGCACAAAACAACAGGCTCTTTGTTTGGAGGAGTTGTAAACAACCGAAAAAAGTAAAGCATCTAATGTTTCCACAGGCTAAAGGATTATATTTTGATAGCAAACTATCTAAATATTCCATCTGACTAGAGCAGTTTTGCTTACAGAAAATGCAAATTATCATAAGGGGGTAGCAGTGCTAGAAAAATCCAAGCGGAAAAGACTGTAATTCATATTTATGAACAAATGAACGCTCGTACTGTGACTGTCGTGGCCCTGACTGAACCTGGTTTTATGAATTTATGAATAAATGTCATCAACCTGGACAGAGTTGAGGTGGCAGTATCCGTTGAGCGGGAAGCGGATGACGTGCGTGGAGTCGTGGTTCCAGCTGGCGTCCAGGGAGTTGCACATGACGTCTGCCACCTCGGGGAAAACCTCCTCGATCACGGCCCGGTCAGCGCTCACGGCGATCCTCTCGCCGAGCTCTGGAGCCACGCGAACCACAACACACTCGCACTCCCGACACACACTGCCGGCTTCCTGCTCAGTCCTCCAGCGCTCCAGCTCAGCCTGCAGCGGAGCCAGCTGAAAGAACCTGGCCTCCTCATACAGCAGGGAGTACTCCTGCGCACACACACACACACACACACACACACACACACACACACATAAAAGCTCACACACATGCATCACCCAAAGACACAAGCTCACACATAGATGTACACAAGAACAAAGACACAGACATGCACATATACACACATACATGTACACATACGGTACACATGTAGAGATACACACGGATACACACACATGCACATATACAAGCTCATACACAGAAGTACATGCACATAAATGCACACACAAATGTACACCAACACACACACACACACGCGTGCATGCATGCATGCATCCACATTCACACAGACGCTCAAACATGCACAAGTTAACACATACACAAGTGCACACACACATTGCAACACATGAACAGTCAAGCTCACATTCATGGGTACACATACGAAAGCATACACACATGCAAACCAAATCACACACAGATACACACACACACACACACACATGCATACACACACAGCATTGGTTAGCATCGTGAACCAAAAGCACAACAGGTTACCAATAATGTGATACATGGTGGAGAGGGGAAGGGTGTGTTTGTATGTGTGTGTGTGTGTTGGGGAGGTGTGTGGGGATGGGAGATCTGAAAAGCATTGAATCATAGCGATAACATGTTAGCAGTAACACCACCATATATTTCTTCTCTTTGTACTCATGTCCCCCAAACACATCGCTCGTCAGGATGGCTGATGCCAGGTGTTCACTGCAATGTGAACTCAGTGTTTTGAACACAGTTTTGCTGTGTTTGAAGTCGTGAAGCTGAACTTACGTTTGATGTATGGTGTGAGGTGGGCAGAGACCGAGACATTTTTATAATAGAAGGAGACAGAACTCTATCAGTATACAAAGGGAAGATTTAAAGTGCTAAAGATCAGTGGTAATTTTGCTGTTTCTTGGGGTTGTGGATGGTGCAGCTTACAAACCTCAGTGAAAAATATAATTTGTCTGTGCCACAAATGCACTTCAGAACTATTTTTATCTGTGCCGTTTACAGTTGGAAAAAGTCCCTAAATATGAAATGCAAATGATAATACACACACCAGATTATTAGATATAGACAGCTCCACAAGAGATAGAGCTCTGGTCTTGTTGGTCTGTGATCCTGGTAGCGTTTCAAAGATGGCACTGGAATGCCTCATCTCTTCCTATTAGTTAAAAGTAGAGTTTTCCAAAATTCGGAGCAACGCCACCCTGCTGCATCTGCAGTATCTGTAGTGACCATCTTGTTTTGTGTAGAATAACAGTTTATTGGAAATTGTAAGTAGCTACAACTGTTTGCTTTTCACGTACAGTGTGAGCAGTCCAAGCATGTTGAGTGGACTGTGCAGTGTGAACATATAGTTCTTTGGCTTTGGCCATACGCGATGGGCTATCAAATGTGCCATGTGAGTCCTCATCAAAACAAGGCTTAAATGGTCCAATGCTCAGGGGGTTTTGGTCTCTAAATGGTGGTGAAGCCTTGAATCTGACTTCTGACAGGAAGCTCTAATGGTCATTTAGAGCTGGTGGTATCCCTTTGATTCCATACTTTTCAGACCCCTGTACTGACGCACTGTGGAAGTACCTGATCAAAGCTCTAGACTGACACTCACTTTGAAGTCGTCTGGGATGAGGAGTTTGGAGGTCCGAAGGAAGTTTAGGATGTAGCGGAACATGGGGCCATCCCGATCGATGAAGTAGTGCTGCTTTAGACTGTCCAACACGATGGGCTCAGTTCCATCAAACAGCCGACCAATCCTGACAGAGGAAACAGAAAGAGAGGCCTCTGAATAAAACACCAAACACCAACCAGATGTTTTTAAGGCTGTCATGTCTGCTACCCACTTTGGCTTTCATGTTCTAAAAACAACTAGAAATGGATATCAGCTGGCACAATGATCTTGAAATAATCTGTTGTTATCGACAGATCAAAGAAGTACAGGGGGTGGCTGGGAGTTAAACAATATAACAGACACTACATGAAAAAGGTTTTTACCTTTGAAGTACTGAAATAATTACACAGGCAGTTTCATGGTCCAGCCATATTGAGCTGAATGCTGCCCAGCAGTATGGGTCACTTTTAAGAGACAGTTACCACTTTTGTTAATTTTCAAAGCAACATGAGGATACTAATGATGCTGCAGAGAGGCCAAACAGAGCTCTGACTGTGGAAGCATGAGGAACTAAGAATGAAAAATTACTTGGGTCAAGAGGAGAACATATAACAAATATGGACAAACTGCACTGGCAAAGAGCAGAGCATGTAGAAGCTCGCGAACAGAGGCAGACATACACTTAAAGGAGCAGTTCACTAAAAAAAAAAAAAAAATTGTGAAGATATTTTCCCATTTACCCCTAGTGTAATCCAGCCATCAAGATAGTTTCTGGGTTATTTACCAAGGTTTCCAGTCTGTTTGATCTCCCCTGTCTCCTTTCACCCAAACACAGTGGGGTTGATGGATGGGTATTTGTTTGTGGAGCTCAAACCATCCAAAATTTACATATAAAAACAGCATAATCTGTAGCCCTTTGGGCCAAAGAGTTTTGTTGGGAACTATTTCCTGCCAAAGAACAACAACAACAAACTGTATCTATCCACCTTTAATCTGTACTCACTGGGGGCAGACCAGTACAGTTTGCTGGTGTTCTTAGGGAACAGTTCCCAATGAAACTCTTCGTGGTTTGAACCCTGCAAATCTGCAGAATCAGAATCAGTCAGAATACTTTATTAATTCCCGTGGGGAAACTGAGTAAATGAATCCCAATCCAGACCCACTGTTGTGTGATGAAGGGAGACAGACTGGAAATCTCAGCAAATCACACAAAATTATCTGGTTGGATGGACTGCACGAGGTGTAAATTGGAAAATACTTTTCAGAAAACCACAGACTCAACACCCTCAGTGGCACAGTGTCAACTGACACTGTGAGTTGTGAGCTTCACCCTGGTATTTGTGGAGACACCAAAAAATCCAGATGTTTTTTTAAACCTGACAACATAACGTCAGTTTCAATTATAAGTTCAGTAACATACTTGTGTGTGTTCAGATATCTAATATTAGCAGTGGAGTGAATCTGTGTTATTTGTTTGGAGTGTGAGAGTGATCCATAAATGAATGCAGAACAAGGCTTATTTATTCCAAAACTTTCTCCAAGATAGGCAGGTCTATTATTAGGTACTTAAGATTCATATTGTTAGGTGTGGTTTAATGCCCTGCTCTTTGTTGTTGCTTCGGGTTATTATTCATCAATGCTTCCAATGTGTGGGTTTGTGCTCTCTCTCTCTCTCTCTCTCTCTCTCTCTCTCTCTCTCTCTCTCTCTCCCCTCCATCTCTCTCTCTCTCTCCTCTCTCTCTCTCTCTCTCTCTCCATCTCTCTCTCCCCCTCCCTCCCTCCATCTCTCTCTCTCCATCTCTCTCTCTCTCTCTCTCTCTCTCTCTCTCTCTCTCTCACCGGGACTCAGGGTACTTGGTGAGGGTGGCCAGGCTGCTGGTGTACATGTGTCCTCCGACATCAATATGGACCGGTGCATTGGTTTTGGTGAGCTGAGCCGGAGTCGGGATGCCGGGCGAGCCCAGCGGAGAGACGGGAGACACAGAGAGCAGCGGTTGGCTCGTCATACTGCTGCTGCTGCCACGGCTGTCCTGGGACACGAAACAAACAAACCCATCACCACCACACCTGTACCTCCTGCGTATCAGTTAAAACTCAACAGTTAAAAAATGCTCGACTCTCAACAGACAAATTAACAAAGTGTAAAATAATTACATCCATTCATTCAAAATAAATTTTCAAGTGTTTTAAAAATTATTCACATTTTGCTCATTACAATTAGTTTTTTTTGTCTGCCTCATTGTTTGCACTTTGTAATTAGGTTTTGATAAAGCACATTATAAAACTAGAACATATGCTATAAAACTTTTGTGAGCAGCCTTTAGTGTTTTTAATGTTTTATAATTCAAGAAGTTTAAGTAGCATTGCAAAGTTCTACACAAGACTAAAGTAAGCCACAGAGTAATGCAAAGTGAACGCAAAAAAGCAGCGGAGTCAAGAATGTAACGGAAGTCTGCGGAGTACATTAACCATCATGTGTTTCTTAGATTTCATTGAAAATATCACAATCGAAATCTGAAGCAAATCTGAACATTCACCGTCGGTCATGTTGATGATGATCGATATGGGACAGATGCTGGTATTTGAAGGCAATAAAAAAACAAAAAAACAGATGAGCTCACTCAGCAGAGTGCAGATCTCCGCCAGGCATGTGTGGGTGTCTATATAAAGTACATAGTTGTTATAGCTTTGTTCAAGAATTCATACAGAGTTTTTTTCCTCATCCAAAGACCCAAGAAGATAAGGCAAATTAGTCCACTGATGTATGAAACAGTGACGGCTGTTTTACACTTCATTTCTTACAGTGGTGAAGCATCAGACTATTGAACCTTTAACGCCCCACTTGTTGACAGATCCCATCAGCCTCTGACACTTTTTAGTGTTCTCCTGTGTGTCTGTTCTGTGTTCTGTTCACTTTCCCAGAAAATGCAACTGGATTTTTTCACCTGCCGTCAGAGCGAACACTGCTACATTAGGATAAAAAAATTGCCTGTTAGGCTGATAGGTCCAATATCATGTGAAGAGAGAGAGAGAGGCAGAGAACAGTGATAGTGGAGCGAGCTAGACAGTCAATGGAGTGAGGGAGCAGCATAGCGACCCAGTGAACAGACACAGAGGGAGCAAGCAGTGATGGTAGAGTGAGCTAGACAATGAATGGAGTAAGAGAATGGAAGTAGTATCTCTTTTTTGTTTTTGAGTCACTGCAACCACAAGAGGTTCTTCATCATACAGTCATAACTGTGCAAAAAAGGTTTAGGCTGATAGGTCCAGTAGTTTGCGGGATTCGTCACGGACAGACACACAGATCGGCATACCCGACCAAATGCATGATCTCCTGGCAGAGATCAAAAATTTTTAAATAAACACACTGAAGAGCTACAGTATGGCTGACTGCAGTGTTGTGCTTTAACTGCACAGAACACAGTCATAGCTGTTTGAATCACTAACAGGGAGAGATCAACAGAGACGGAGCAGATCCAGCTGATAAAGCATTTACAGAGCTGGAAATGCTGCAGCATCCATGAGCATCTCCCCCGAGGGCCACAGCACTCACTCCTGTGTGTGTGTGTGTGTGTGCGTGTGCGTGTACAGAAAGACAGATGCAAGCATGCACACACTCAAATGTGTGCACAGACACATGCACACAAAGGGTCATATCCACCTGCATGCACACTCAGATCTGTGTGTGTGTGTGTGTGTGTGTCACTATACAAAGACAGACACAAGCACATGCATACACCCACACAAACATGCATCAACAGACATTAGGGAAACATGCTGTCATGTTCACAAACATACACAGGTCTGGGAGTGTGGTGGCAGTGATGGTATGTGTGGGTTTGTGTGTGTGTGTGTGTGGGTGGGGGGAGGGGGGGGGGGGGGGACAGCACAACAAGTGCTCTTTATCCTGCGGCCATCGTTGTGGTGCATGTTGGGTAAATTCATCAGCAGGTATGGTTACCCATGGCAACAGACAGACAGTCCCGGTGAGATTTCATACCAGCTTGCCCTGCTCCTCCCTTGTGTGTTTATATCCAGATCTATGCATTTTAATCTTTATACGGGGATGATACTGATGTTTGTTTTACTGAGCCTACATTATAAGTCAAACATTACTTTCCACTCTGCTTGCTGCCATTTATGGACAATTAAGTTTCCGATTAGACTCGTACATCAGATTAGGTTACTTTAGTTAATTGGGTTCTTCCACTGAGATCAAGATCTGTTGTTCAAGAAAAACCCTAACAACATAAAATATTCATGAAAATACAATCGAATCAAAAGGTCAGCAGCATGCCGGGAGATAGATTATAAAATGCAGCTGCAGGCATAAGAAGAAAATCATCTTGCTTTAAAATCACTGAGGAGGACAAACAATTCAGATTTCAAAGTGTGCAAGTTCCATATTGAAACCACTTCACACTCTGTGCATGGAGGATTTCAAAGTAACCTGGTGGCATCAATACACAGGAGTCGCTTTACAAGCGGAGCGGAGGAAATATACTTCAACGCAGCTCCCTGACCCTGCACATGAACCAAGACGAAAATAAATAAAGACCGTTTACGTTTTCAGAAAACCATCACTTCATGCCTTCCCTTTTTTAAAAGAACTTGCACCAACTTAATACTGACTGTGACCCATGTGGATTTTCATCGTAAATAATAATGCCATCCTGAAAAGACGAGCGAGTATAAGGGGGCTGAGGTTCCACTCGCCGCTTGTTATGCATAGATATAGGCTAATATATTTTAGTCTGTGTGAACTTAACTTTAACATCACTAACTCTTTACTTGTGCACAATAATGACGGAACGCGCTCTGTACTCATTCACATTCCCGACCTTGTAGCCCATGGCGCATTTTACGCACGACTTGGTAACACATACATCAGTTCTACTGTGTATGTTGTGTATTTTGTGCACACTGTATATGGATATATATATACCGTATAGTGTGTTACCTGTGTGGGGACGGTGACCGACGAAAGGACGGCGGGCTCGCTGGTAATCCCCGGTGCGGGGTCGCTGCGCTCCGCGGGGGAGTCCGCGCGCGTCCCGGGGCGTACGCACAGCTTCTTCGGAAACGGAGCCCCCGGGTCCTCGTCGCCGGCTTTCCTCGCCGTTGAGGTTGTTGGTGGTGTTGTTGTCGTTGCTGCAGCTGCTGCTGTTGTTGTTGTCTGATGCGACTTCAGATCCGCGGAGTCGGTGACCCGGCGGAGGTACGGGATCACGAGCTGGAGGTGGGACTGCGCGTGACCGTTGACCGTTTCCGAGGCAACGTAAAGCGTCGTCGCCGGCTTGGAGCTCCCGGTGCCCACGATGCTGTTGAGCGTTGCTATGGAGACGGCGCCGATGCAGTGGTTGGTGTAGGTTTTGGAAAGCTTGGCGGCGCGCGACAACATCTGCATCCTCGTGCCCAACAGGTTCTTACCGATAGCTTTGTTCTCGTACCACGTCACGTCGCTCGCGCAGCAGTGGTCCCGGGGCCGCTGGAAGAACGCCCTGCACAGCGGGTTCCGCTTGGACACGTACCGGACGAAGCTGGCGTATGGACACGACTCCGTGCCCGTCTCGTACATTCGCGGTAAAGTGTCCTCGTCCGCGTCCGGTCGTTTCTTGGTCCAGGATGCAGAGCGGGACTTGTGGTACGGTCCCAGCGCTTTGAAGTAAACGAACTTTCTCCCGTCCTCGTCCACAGCCAGACCGAAGGAGTCCTCTTCCAACTCCCGCTGGTTCTCCCGCCCCCTGGTGCAGAAATACATGCACGTTTCGAACCAGACTTTGTTGAGCAGCCCGAACGGCGTGTCGGTGTTGAATACCGACGAGCCGTACAGTTTCCGTAGATCCGAGCGGGTTATTGCCTGCTTCTGCACCACGGGACCGGCGCCCTGCTCCTCTAGTCTCCGGATGACCGCTGCCAGAGTCAGGTTGGCGCTGCGCAGCTCCGGGTCCTTGGTGAGGTCTAAGGTGCGGCAATACGGCGGCTCGTTCAGGTACCGGTTCAGCGAGCTCCGGATGCTGATGAGGGACGACTTGCTGTACAACTGGCCACTTTTGGAGCGCGCCTCCGCGTAAAAGGAGCGCAGCACCACGCAGAGCGCCTCCTTGTCCAGAGTTTCAAAGTCGGGACATTGGGCTTTCTCACTCAGGTACTCCCTGAAGATCCGCACCGCGTACCGGGTGGCCAAGCGGGTGTTCTCGCTCAGCCTGGAGCGGTCTGACCGCTGAAGCTCTCCGTCCAAGTCGGACTCCAGCCCGGGGGGGACGGTGCTGCTGAAGGGGTCCGCCTCCTCCTCTGCTCGGTCCCTACTCCGCATAACGACCGCTGCTGTCTCCGCGGCGGAACCGCTGGGGTCCAGCACCGTGCTCCCTGACTCCCACTCCAGCTCCACAGCATCTTCATCGGACTCCTCCTCCTCATCCTCCTCCTCCCCGGTGATCTGGACCTCCTGGATCTCCTCTTCCTCCTCCTCCTCTTCATCCCTGCTCCTCTCCGGGCAGCTCATCTGCTTCTGCTCCGTGTCTCCGCTGCCAGGCATTCTCGCCATATTGCGGTCTGTGAAGCAGTCCTCCGGCAGCGCGCATGCGCTATATTGGACCGCAGCGCTGAAAGCCTTTTGTGTTTAAGTGACCTTCAGCCGTGCACGCGCTTTTTAAGGTGCAGGGAGCGAGCGATGCGGGAGGGGAAATTTGGATGCTCGCGTCCCCTCACCCCCCATCCC
>OMLF01022076.1:0-12262 GCA_900302615.1 Holocentrus rufus | reverse complement strand
AGTGATTGCAATGACCCCGGGTGGGAAAAGGCGCTGCGTAGGCCAACTGTGTTTGACAGTACAGCATCATAAACAAATCGCTCTGAGCACCGTGAGAAGGGAATGTGTGTTGCAAGAACATGGGAGATAAATTATATTCTTCCCAAGCATTCTGTGTCAAACTATCATGGGAGTTGCGGAAAAAAATGTAACAGATAACAAACATTCATGGCCTATATTTAGATCAAAAATAAATTCCCAACCATGAGAAGATATCTAGAGTTACAACATGAGATAGCTGCTATTTGGGGAAAAAAACACAACACGTCTCCCTTATGACTGCTAGCCAAAAATTAAAACATTAGAATAATTTTTTGGGGCTTTGTAAAGGATAGTAGATTTGATCTTCAGTATGTTTTATTGATATTTAATTCAGACGTATGGTATTTACTTTTGCATTCAAACACATTTCAGTCAAAATGCTAAAAAAACTAAACAAAACCTTACAAAACAGTGGCAGATTCTTTATCAGGTATAGCTCATAATGAAAGGTCATTACCAATAGACAACACATACTGCACCCTGCTTTGCAGCTGACGTTTCCTTAGAGACCCCTGGGTTACATCATAGCGCTCATCTGCAGCATATGGTTGGGTAGGTACATGGGAGTGTAACAAATAGGCTCTAAGATCAGATAATAAGCCTATCAATGCATATGCTGGGAACAAAAGGCACTTTGTTTCACCATGGCGGGATCAAATAGGCCACAAAGGTATGTGTAATTAGCACAGTCAGGTTGTCTCATGTTTTCATGCCTTACACATATGGCTGACTTCATTAGTTATAATTGGCTGTGTCCTGGGAGAGGCTGGGAAAGAGTGCATAATTACAGTTTACCTCCAGCCACATCAAAGTTCAACAAGTTTTATGATAGGATGATATGCAGAGTTATATTTTGTCATTACATCTTCAGACTTAGACATGTGGCTTCCATAAGACTCTGCAAGATTCAAGGGATTATTGCACTCTGAGTTGTTGGTGAAAGTTGAATCACTTATAAGTATTAAATCTGTTTTTGAAATATTATCTCCTACCTTTACAAGTCTCATGCAGTATAAATGGCAAACCTGTTAGCACATGCTAAATAAAACACTATAATTTAATGCTCACATGCAACTTTACCATTATCCCCAAAGCTCAGGCCTTCCCTTTGGTTATTTAAAGCACACTGAGTTGTTTACTGGCATTTCTATTCTCAGGCAACATTAATAATTCAAACTGAGCCCAGGGCAGAAAATAGTGGGACAGTAGTTAACTAAACCCTATTATTCCACCTTACCATGCCAACTAAGACGCTCCACCATCGCTATATGAAGGCTAAAGTTTGTGGCCGGTCCTTTCACCTTTACCTCTGCTGAGATTCTGAATGTGACTGTAAATGTCAAAGGTAGTTTCTATTCTAGGTGCAGCTGTTTAATTGTTTAGCGAAGATCCTGAGATGTCTCACTTCCGTTATGTGTTAATCAGCTTAGGGCCTCATTAAATGAAAGACACAGAAGTGACGGGATCTGCCCCAGCACCTTAGGGCCTTACTCAGGGTAAATGGAGATGAGAAAAAATGCCTCTCCAGTTTAATTTGATGAAAAACTTAAGAAAACAGGGATGGAATTGCTGCCGCAGGGAGTTGTTACCGCCTAGAAACATTGGCATCATTAACCCAATCTTGACAATCTCAGTGAAGTCCTCCTTTTGAGTCAAAGTCTCCCATGATTTTAGCCATTTGATCTACCATTCCTGTGAATGATCATTTTAAAAAAAGGAAGCAACTGAAAAACTATTGATCAAAGGGAGAAGCGGAATGAATGAATCCAGCAAACAACCATCCAGCCATCCAGACACTCCCCTTCCTCTCTACTTCATCCCATTGCAGTGATGCCAACCAGGCAGATATAATTGCCAATTAGGGCCTGAATGCTTCAAAGTTTTAGAACAATAGCTGGCAGTCTTGAATTAATGTAGGATGGAAGCTCATTAAAATATTCGGGCCATTAAAAAAAAAAAAATCATCGTACTTTTGCATTTTATTAAGTCATGCTGGGCAGCAGTGACTGCAAACGTAACATCCAGAAGAACTAAGCATTCCTGTAACAACTATTGTGAAGATGCATCCAAAAACTATTCAGTGTGCATGAAAGTGAATTAAATACCACAGAGTATAAATAAACCAATGCTATTTCGCTGCTGTCTGCTGAGATAGAGCTCTCTGCCTTCATTGTGGCATGATATTACCTCCTTCAGTTAAGGGGTAAAGTAAATGCACCGTGCAAACACAGCACACTTAAGTCACACATATTCACGCACGCCTCGCTTGAATGTATCAATGTATGTTTTATGTGTGCTTGTATGCTACGTTCAAAGAGCCTCATTGACAGACATTAATAGGGAAAATTACGCACACAAATGCACGCTGAAACCAAGCACGTACCACCTCGCTTTTCCATTACATGACCAGTTATAAAATAGTGGCCATTCACTGATGTTGTTTACATTGTTGTTGTTGGCTGGAGGAGAGGAAATAGTGAGGCCAAGGTTATCGGGTCCAAAAGCCCTTCCTGTTTAGTAGGCACTGGCTAGCGGCAGCTAGCCTGTTTCACCCTCCCTCCACCCTCATTAAAAATGAATGGAGGACTGTGTGGGTCAAGGACAGGAATGGGATCTCTGTCCTGGGGATACACAGAGGGGCTCTGTGACTCTGAACTGCTGGACACACCACAGACCACTGTGGAGAGACCCGGGGTCATGATCAGGAGGGCAAGAAGGCTGTGACACATTCAGTGAAGAAATAAATCACTGTGCATAGGGCATGAATGCCTCTCTAGCATTCATGCCTCAAAGTTAAATCATGACCCTGTTTTGGCCAAATGCCCTTAGAGTCATGTTCAGGGGGAGGAGTGAGGGTGCGTAATATTTAGCAAAGAATGTGGGCCATAAATGCATCTCAAACTGGATTGGCCTTTACATAATGGCATTCAAATCTTTACCATAATGCTCTACTTGCAATGTTTAATATGTTGATTAGCATGACTATGACCCACTGTGTAGTATATATGCCTCTCAAGGGGGCAGTCGAGGGATCCTGTAGCTAACTGAGAGGTGCGGCTAAATGGGCTGAAAATTCAGCTCCATGCCCCGCTCACATTGGGAGCATATGCATCCAATGCCATCTTTGACACGGTGTACGACCTCCTGGTCCGATAAATTAGCTAGAAATGACTATTCTGCATCTACTTTAGTTTAGGCCTACATCTGCAAAAGCAAATCTGATGTTGCAGCACAGGTAGGATGTGTAACAAGTCCAGCTGCACTGTTGAACACTAAGTCCCCCACCACGTTTTTTCCCTCTACAACTCAGAGCAAAACAGCTCCATGCAGCAATATATTAGCACCCATAAGCCCCTATCCCATGGGACTTTCTGTGCCAATTTGAAAAATATGGAAAGTCACATGGAGAGGGGGCAGGGCCAAATGATTCCCTACCTCCAGATAATATAATGTTTTAATGATGTCTCCTGTCAACATCTCCTACTGTAACGTATAATGAGTCTTCATCAGGTAAAATAAGTAGTTACTTTAATACCAAATATGTTTTAAAGATATCTATCAGCACTATTACTGTTACTAAACAATTCTGTCCAGCAAAGAGCCTCTGTGGGCCTTTTGTAATGATGGGAGGTGCCTTGATGGCTAGTTTCCTGCTAGACCTCATTTATGCCCTCCGTGGCATGAATGATGCTGCTATGGGAGAAACAGGCTGATTAGAGCCCATATCATCTCTCCTCAGTAAAATGATATTTGGAGACAGCCTGTGATCTAATCTGCAGTCATCCTGGCTGGTTGGTAATCTGCATTGGAGGCCAGAATCATTAGATAAATGCGTGATTGCAAAACCGTTGACGTCAGCACCTTGTGTGTGGGACGTGCAAGTGCATAGTCTGTTCTTCAGCCCACAATAACTGGCCTAATCCTCAGAGAGAGCACTTCTCATTGCGAATATTCAACAAATTCAATGTTTTTTCCTTTTCCTTCAATTAGACGGCTGGAAGGAAGACAGAGTTGGACAGGCACAAGATTTTGATCCTAGGCTGGTGGAGTCACATGTGCGGCTCCAGAGGCAACAGATTTAACCATGGAAAAGCACAATGTATTGCTTTGATTGGCGAAATGTGAAGTATAACTAAGGTTTGATTAATTGCTTGATTGAAGTACATACAGACACAATAAATTTCAATTCGGTTCATGCCATGACATCATGGGTAGTAATTTATTTTTTACCCTCTATGAATCATGCAACTGCCTGAATGCACTGTGCAGAATAATAAATAGACTCCATTAAAGGTTATCGGCTCCATCTCAAACACAATGATCATGCATTCAAACCCCACAGTTGCAACCAACTGTTGGGCCAATTTTAGCCAAAGGGAAGGAAGGGCAGGTTAGAGAATGGGACCTATTAGAGAGGCACAAAACAAACCAGCTGAAAGTTTTAACTGCTACACGGCTTTGAGTTGTCTTTTGATCCTGTGCCCTAAATGTATCAAAGAACATCCAACTGCATGGCACACAAACTTGCCACACACCACAGGTTTGGCACTTGCGAGTGCTTTTCTCAGATTGCATGACCTCATGTAGACTGGCTTTGGTGTTGCATTCCAACATGACAGTGATTTTTGAAATGCGCCTCAGGTGGGAGAGAGATAAAGGAGCCTGCATGTGAACTCAGCACCACTGCTGCTGATATCAAAAGGCTTGTTTTATGCGTTAGTTGTTAAAATAACACTGTCATGCAGGTGTGAACCCTGCATTTAGACAGGATGACTCAGGGCCAAGTTACTGTTTGAGTCTTCAACTCTGAGGAGGAAGGGAGGGCTTATCTTTTTTTTCTTTTCATGACGCCTATTCTGTTGTATGAAATGAGTCATGCCGATCTTAAAAATAACTCATTGTTGTCATTATTCCCTTAAGATTGCTATGGAGTCTTATAGTGCTTTTCATAGGAACAAATAGACGGTGGCAGTCTTTTGAAAAACACTGCTTTGAGGTACAGAAACACAAGTAGAAAAATCTAAATTGTTTAAATTGCGACATATTCACGACTTAAAAACCACTTGAAAACCACTTGGAAATCTTTCAGGGTTGATTTTCCGTGTCACTGGTGGCAGCAGCTCTGGTCAGCAGTTGGAAGAAATAGCTCTGGTCAGGTCAAAGGTCAAATGTTGGAGCTTGACCTGCTACCCCACACAGATTGACCCTTTATGACCCCAGACAGACAGTGTTCACACTTTCATATGATGTTCTTCTGTTAGAGGCAACAGACATCTTCAGTCTCAAGGTCCTGGTAGGATGCTATGGACTTATTCGAGAGGCTTTAAGTGTATACTGTGGCTCTGCTGGTGAGGGTTTAAGTGCACAGTTGTAATATTCTGCACTGTTGCATGAGGCTTTGAAAGCCAGACAGATTTCCTTTATCTACAATATAAACTTATCTGCATACATTTTCCTCTTTTGTGAGCGGGTTGTATTCGAAGAGACTTCAGAATGCCTACAAGTTATATTAAGATGGACATATACACTGTATTTGAAGAGTAGTTACATATGACAAGGGCAAGGAGTTGCATTATTAACTCTGTGGCATCGCAGCTGCACATGACAAAGGCAGGGAGAAAGATGTTTGTGCTTTCCGGGTTGCAGATGGAACCTGTTTACCACTCTCGAATGAGCACTGGATGAAAATCAGTCACAGTGCAAAGAAAAGTGACAACCTTGGCACAGACGCCCCCCGTTTTCGGAACAAGACACCGCAACAGATTGTGTTCCACATGGTCCTGTGCAGGGGAGACTGCCTCAGCTTTTTAACCGGCATCTGCTATCTGTTCTCCTGTTTGATCCCAGGCATGGCACGACACTTTTCTATTATGTTACCAAACTGTGATATGGCAGCTATAGCACAACATGTCCTCCTGGCAGCAGGTCCGCTGTACCCAATCTGAAGTGCCAGTTGACAGACGTGTGGCTAATTTGGAGCAGAGAATCAAGAAGTCACAGAGCTGATTGTCGTGCAAAACACACACAACGGCGCTAGCTTTATCTTTGGGCCAGTGGATGGGTAGAGTGAAAAAAAAAATCTGTCTTCTTTGAAGATGATTCCAAAAGAAATCTGTGCCAGTTAAGGCTCCTTTGAAAATGGTTCTACGGGGTGTTTCTGCCAAAAAAAAATCTGGGTGTGGGGTGGGTTTCCAGATTTTGTTTTTACATTTCAAAGTAGGGGGGTGAAAGATGGCACCCTCAATTTGCTACAATCAAACAAATGTGTTTATTAGAGGAGTGCAGAGACGTCCAGAAAGACCCTATCAGTTAAGGAAGAGTGTCAAATTCTTCTAAGACATAGTAATGTGATGAACCTTACTGCATTAAACATGACTGCAAATGCCACTGACTCCCTTGGTAAAGACCAGAGCGGTCTAGTGCAATAAATCATTACCACATACCACAGCAACAGATCAGAATATATATCTTTAGTCCCCTTTTTAAAAATAAAAGCACAGGTGCAAGAATCCACAGCCGACCATAGCTTTATGTAAAGCTCTTCTTTAGGAGATTACAAAAGACTGCTTAAATGCACATCTGTCCCAAATGCGAGGGGGGTATGTACACATGCCACTGCTCTGCCTAAAGCTTTAAACCTACATAGATTAATACCAATGGAAAAATAAAATAAAATACCGTTACACCTCCCTCAACCAAGGGGAATGAAATAAAAAAAGAGAACGTTTAAGTCGGGAATATGTCAGGATACGTGCGTACGTACAGTAAACAAAGCGCCACATTAAGTGTTATTTTCAAGGTGTTCATATTTTTCATGAGATTCAATTTCCCGCTTTTGTTTACGCGTCCTGCCAAGTTTGCATAGGCTATATAAAATGTACAGCCTACATGTTCAAAATTTACAACCGCACAGTGCAGCCACTATACAAGATAAAACACCAGGTTAAGCACTGGGATGCTCACAGTAAATCTAGATAACAACACAACATACCAGTTCTTGCTTCAGACGTCTCAAGCACGCATCCATGTTTTTGCGTTCTGGTTTGGAGAGGTGTTGTTCCATGGTTGAAATGCAAGAATGTCAAATAAAACGCTTCGTCAGTAGCGGCTCAGGCATGACTACGAAAAGCTATCACATGGGCCACTAAATAAAACTGGGAAATAAAAAACAGCATTCTCGTGGAGATGAGGAGGAAATAAAAGAACTAGTTGTGTTTGGAAATGCGCAAATCCTGCTCTGGAATGCGCGCGTCTGCTCCTGACGCGAATCCTGCAGTGAAAACTCCTGATTATGGAAATTTGTTTACTCCAAAAAATGATAATGAGGTCCGCTGTGGGATGCACCGAGGGTGTCAGTTCGTCGGTATCTCTCCCTGGCCTCTGCTGGGTTAGACTGCTGTAAGCTTGCAGTGTGTGTTGTACAGCCCGTTTTTTTCCCCTCTCCCTTTTTTTTCTCATTCAAGAGGAGCGCTTACGCTGCCCATCCAATTTCCTCCAATGAGTGAGCCTCCCACGACACTCTAAATCCCATTCAAACTGGGCTGAAATGGAGATCTATAATTTGTTATGGCCGAGTAAGATTTGGCTACAGCAGCATATAATAATTTCACAGAAACCAATCTGTTGCCCGGGGAAGAAGCCTAATCATCTGGAAATATTTGAATCAGGGCTGAGAGATCATATGGCTTTTGAAAGAGCAGGGGAAATAACAGACCATATCACTGATACAGATAGGATAGGATCCAGGCAGATACTGCAGCCAATAATGCAGCATGCACAGGTCCGCTAAGAGGAAGTTTAAGGAGGATGTGTCTAAAAGAAGCACATATGTCATGTTGAATTAGCCAAAGGGTCAGCGGCCTGGCTGGTCAGAGAGGAAACACCTGAGCCACAGGCTTTTGTTGTGTGACCCGGATACAATACTTTGTTCGCCCCAGGAAGGAAGACCTCCATATACATGGGGCCCAATCTGAAAACGGTGTGTCACTCACTCTTTCACATATAGATTTGACATGTTCAGAAATGTCAGTTTCACTGATGAAATCAACTTTATTATCAAGGCAACATCATGCTTGATCCTATAGATTTATAACAGAAAAGGGACCAGGGAATGACAGATGGGGGAAACATCTTTAATAATCCAACAGCCACTTATTCACACTGAGAAAGACCTATTCTATTCTTTTCTATTCTATTTCTGCAGGGTGTAAAAGTGGGGAAAGTGGGTCTGGACAGTGGAGCCAGATGTGGAGCCAGATGTGATGCAACAAACAAAAGATGGACTCTAATCTTGAATTGCATGTTACAGCACTATGAATTTGGTCAAGTTCAAATGTATAAACGGATTCTCAGACAATTCATTCAGTTAGCCACCGTCCAAGTCTGATTTGAGATGAAGTCGCGGAGTCGGGGAGATTGTAACCCTGGTGCCTTCTATTCTCTGACCTGGTTCCATTTCAATGAGAGCTATTGTCATCTGGAGTTTAATACCAGGCCTGATGTTGATGCATCCCAGATGGATGCAAGAGATAGTGAGATAGGGAGAGAGAGGAAGTAGCTGTTCCAACTTAGATTCCAAAAGCAATGAAACAGGGTTGGGGAAATGAATAAATCATCTGAGCATCAGAGCATCGGTTTACTTCTAAGAGAGGGAGAGGGAGAGAGGGAGAGATGGAGGAAGAGAGCTTGTGTGTCCTATGCTATTATCCTTTCTAAAATGTTCAAAGTGCTGTTATGATAATAGAGTGCCTGTCTTCAGTGCTTCATAACCCTTTTGCTGTTTCTTTTTTACAGCCTCATTTTTGCTCTGGCTCAAAAACTATTTCACTGCAAGGATTGTTGAACAGTTCATACTGTTAATAGAAGTACCTGAAGTGCAGCAGCATATTAAGCCACCTGTCTGGAGTCGACTAAACCACATCGGGCTGATGCTGTCAAATGCACCGCGCGATTTCAAGCAGTTTCATAATCCTAACATCTCCCTCTTTCAAATTTCAGTTGAATAGCTTTTTGCACAGTGATAAAACACTGAAAGGAGAGAAACAAGGATTCGTCACACAAATGCATCACACAAATCTTTCAACAGTCTTATAATATTGAACAATAGCCAGACAAAAGCCATTTGAACCAGCCTATCCAAGTCTGAACACACTGTACAGTACGTCTCTATCAGTCATGATGGAGACAGTGACACATGGGCCTATTAAATGTTAAGTGGGCTGAACGGAGAGGCTGCTGGAAGATTCTGTAATATCTCGGCCCAGGCATGACCCTGACCTGCAGCTGCCTCTCCTGCATGTGCCCACTTCCCCCCAGCTGTCGGCGTGAACACAATGGATAAGGAAGCGTCTCCCGGGCCCAGACCACACAGCAGTGGGCACAGGCAGCGCATGCAGCAGCAACTGTCAGCTATCTATCATTCCTGGCACAAAAATATGAGATTCTTTCATTCAACTTAGTGTTATGGCTTGTCTGGTTATCCTGAAGTTTGGATATCCCTGTAGAAGATGAATCAAAAAGTGGACACATCATTTTAGGTGTGTCCGTGCAATAAAGCCACTCTATATGGTATTATGACACTGCTTAAAGACTGCACACCGACATGCAATGGCTGTGATCACCAGCTGCTACAGATCCTTTGTGCCTGGGCAAATGAGAGATCAAATCTTGACGATAGATCCAAAACGTATTGCAGATCTGTTAGTGTATTTGCCTTTAGGAGGCTTTCACAGAGTGACTGTGAATTTACTTGTTTTGAGTCCTCGGCTAGGAAAATAACTCCTGCTATAGATCAGGCTAGTTGCTTTGTCGATGGGTAATTACCCCCAAGTAACACTCTGACAGAAAAATGAAAGGCCGTGCTTTGTCACCGCAGGTTGTGGATCTAAGCTTCAGGTGGAATTTGAGGAACGTTTCCGCAAAAACAAAGCAGCCTGGAGCTCACTGAGAGAAATGGGAATAATGGCGCGGGCTGAGGAAATGATGTGAACTGAATTGCGATCTCAGGAATAATCAAGCCCCATCATAGTATAGAATAAATAAAACATATGCAGTAAGTCTATTAATGCTCCAGCAGTCCATGTGAGAGCGGTTATCTCTTTAGGTCAAGTCACTTCTCTGAGCTGCGGTAGTGAGGCTAACTGACTGAGATGGCATGCATTAAAATTTTAACAGAAAGAGCGCCACACACAATGTGAGAGCTCTGTGGCAACTGATAATGTCATACCTGCCAGATTAATGTTATAATGTTTAAAAATATACGATGGTGTCATTCTAAAAATGTTGAATATATAATAAAAACTTGTTAATGCCATAAATTGCCAGATTAATAGCATTACATTAACCCGCAATAATGATTTAATAAAGACTGACTTTTGGTATAATAAATCCTAAGAATAAGAATATATGTTATGATTCCTATATATTGTTATCATATTACAAGTGGAAATCTTGTACCCCCCTTATGAAGTAACAATTTCTGGCTAGTGTAATAATCTGTAGCTGTTATATTATCTGTAAAGATATTACATATTAAACCTACTTTGTGGGACACTATAACATTTTGTCAAGTTATTACATTATCTAGCAATCATTATATTACTGCTGCTACAGTCGACCTACAGTGATTGCATGTTCTGTACTAGATACTGTAAAGAGCATGTGTGGGCATATGTGTCAAATATATATATATATAATATTAAAAGTAATCTTTGGCACAGTTGTTAAATATGTCTTTTCATGTCTGTTTTAGCTCTCATAATGATGACAAACACAGACCCTCTGTCTTTTCCGATAACTATACCAAAGATGTAAGCGTGCTGCCATCTAGTGGGTAGACTGTGTCACCACAGGATTTGCAGGGCTCAGGTGTACAGTCGACACATCTGCCTCACTGCTGCATCATTACCGTAGCTTTTCCCCAGCAGGGATGGTGCATCTGTGTGGCAACTCAGCGAGCATGAAAAAGCTGGGACTTTTCACTCATGGACATTTACACATATTCACCTGTAGTGGCAAAGTGCTGCCTAGCAGAACCCAAAACTTTAAAGTGATGCTTCCTCAAACAAAACAATGTTTGAGACAGACACCAAAGGCACGTCTGTCAAATTACTGCCTTTATTCAATAATACTTACATCTATATAGTTAATAATGCATTATTATATTAAGGTTCATGCACAACCAAATCACTGAAAATATGTTTTCCCTATTCAATGAATCACAAAATGTCCTTCCATGTATTTTGGACATTTACTGAACCAACAGCAAATAAAAAATTGTGGCAGGTTATTTGCTTACTGTATCGCCCACTGCATTATATCTATATAAAACAGAAGGATGCAGTATGTTTAATCTATTTTCTTCTGTTGAAGTAGTTTCATGGTGTATTATATTGCAGAGTACCTGTGGGCATCATCTTAATTCATTTGATTCTCTGTTTGAAATACCTCTCTAAAAGTGGAGGCGCTTCGTAGAAGCTGTAGAGTGTGTGGGTTTTTATCTCTGTGCAGAGTTAGTCATAATCATCGTCTCCCTCTGCTCTGAGTCATCCGGGCCGTCTGTCTGGTGACATCAATCAGACAACCACTAATGATGGCTAATGAGCTGTGAAAGTGGGGGATCATCAGGAGAGCTTATCTGGTCTGGAACAAGCTGAGGGCCGGCAGTGAAACACCTGGTTAAATACACCACTGTGAAAGAGGTGTTTAGCTGAAAGATCAATCAATTATGGATTTTGTTCATCATATAATGCTGCACGCCGAGGGTGATTTTGCTTATCTTTTATTAATGTGCTCTCTACCTCTGCCTCTACTACGCTCAAGGGCAACATAACAAAATCAATTTACAGTGGAAGGGGATAATATGTGGCAAATCTTAGAGGGAGAGGGTATCAATTCTGCAATATTAGACTGGTATCCTAATTTATTAACGTGTACATCAAGCTGTGGGAGTGGTGTGAGGATTAATCTATCACAAAAGAAATTCTGGGCACTTACCAACCTGTTGCCCCACATAATTATTTCTAAGACAAATAGATTAAGTGTTAATACTGAAGCATTTTTATTGCCTACTTTAAAATTTTTTTGATGGATTAATATCCACAAAAGTAATATAACTAAAATGATGGAGTCAGGTTATTGTACAAATTCAAATTCTTTTTTCTTTGAGAAAGAAGGGAAGTTA
>OMLF01022074.1:0-10416 GCA_900302615.1 Holocentrus rufus | reverse complement strand
CCGCGGGTGAGCGGGTCAGCTGGTAACGAACTGCCGCAGGTTTGGACTCATAAATTATGTTAAACACAAAGAACGGATTCAATAAAGTTTTGATACAAACACGCTGTGTGTGTGTGTGTGTGTGTGTGTGTGTGTGTGTGTGTGTGTTTAGCTTGTTGGCTCACAGGGGCCTGTTTGATTGACACGAGGTGTATGTGAGAAAAGGGCTGTGGAGTGGTGTACATTGTGCACCCCAACAATGGCTTAATCAAACGGCCCAGTGTGGTCTCTTTTGCTGTTTTGTCATCCGACTCCATTGTTTGGGGGCCTCTTTTGTAGCTTCATTCCTTGTTTTAATTGTGTAAGAAATTTACTGTGTATTGTAGGAGCCAGGGCTATTCAGTGGGACTGGCAAGCAGCTTTGTCAAGGGGAGGACCACAGTAGAGAAGTAGGAAGATTTAGGAGGGATAGGAGAATAAAGAAAGGCTTTTTTTTTTTTTTTTTTTTTTTTGCAGCGTGCTGGGAGCTAGCGTAACGCACGCTCACACAGCCTCACAGATGTGCACGTTCGCGCGCGCCCGCCACCCACACGGATTATATCTGTACGCACAAAACGCACACAAGCATGCAAAAGAGACGCACATGCGGACAAACGAACACACGCAGACGCCTTCCCCGCTCCCGTCAAGTGATTTGTGACTTCCATGGCTAATGCAGTTCATAAAGGAGGTCCCAGGACCCTATTCTAAGTTCACTGTGCCTTTTCAAGGTCCCTGCTCACTGTAATTCAATCAGCCCGGCCTGCAGCTGACAAAACCCAAACGTGTGAAAAGTGCTCCATGATACGGCTTTCCCACTTCGGCCGTAACAGATAGAAAGGCAAATTGCTTTTTACGACGGAAATCGGCAGGGGATCTGACTTTTCGTGTTACAATTAAGCTCTCGCCGCGGACCAACTGTGAGAGCCAAGTTGATCCGGTCCCATTGCAGATGGGAGGCAATGTGTGCCTCTTTCATTATGATATCATAAACAACATGGCAGCGACATGTAACTTTACTATGAGGCCCCTGTAACGTATATACACAAACCAATCCCTGTCCTGTATCGTATTATCTTTTGTTTGTTAGTGTGTTTCTTCTCTCAAAGACAGAGGAGTTTTTCAAGCTTTATTTGTTTCCGGGATAAATATAAGACTCTCTCTAAATATCTGTGTTATTACGTGCAGGCTACAATGAGACTGGCTGTATAATAGGCTGGATCTCTGCATGTGGAGGCATTACACAGATAGTGATACACACTCCAAGTGCGTGCGGCAGAGCATCTGAGATAAGAAATCTTCAGTGGGATATTTTTCTCAATCAGACATTACATTAATTGGAGATGATACGATGATTGGAAACATTTCTGCCTTTTTCACTGCTGTCTCATAAACAATCCCCCTCTCTGTCTCTCTCTCTCTCTGTCTCTCTCTCTCACACACACACACACAAAACTCAGACGCACATTCGGTATGTTTCAAAATGCATGGTGGCCTATTTATTATTGGAGGGGTACTCCAACTGACAAACAAATACCTAGGAATGAAGTCATCTGGCCAGGACATGTTTACACAAACACTGCTGAGGGATTTTATGGCTGATGTTTCCCTGTAAGCCTGCACCACTCTCCCCCGACAGCTTTTCTTCCACTCCCCCCCTTTATGTTCCCAAACACACAATTGATCAAAACACAATGCTAGATGCTATATCGGACCTCAAAACCACCACACTCTAAAACAAACCTCTTTCTGAGGAAGGCATGAGGGTCCAGATGTCCCCACAGTATGGAAGAGGAAGAGGGGAGGACCACCCGACTTGATAACGCGCTGAGGTCAGACGCGTTAGCTACCCCCTTTACTCCCCCTTGTCGCCCCCTTCCCCACCCTCCCTGTAACAAGATCCTAATAACGAAGCCAGAGCGTGTTAAGTCGGGACTCCAACACCACAGGGTCCACGCAGACTAAACAAGCCCAATCGATGGTGGAAAGAATTGTTCTTTGGGAGAAATGCATCCAGCGGCCTTGCCAGAGAACATAAATATGGAGCGAGCCACTAGGGCCCCTCTGAAACATCTGTGGTGTAATTAATTGTGCAAAGACTTGGGTGGCACTGTCATCACCTAGGAGTAATTAGCTGGGGAAATGTTTCTATTGTGATTCTGAGGCATACAAGTGCTCTCTCTCTCGGCTTCTCTTGCATTATCAGCCTCCCTCTATCTGACCTAGCCAAGACAAAAAAACAACATGCGCTGTTGGGGGACTTGTTGTGGACTTTTCCTGCACAGAAGGTAAGTTCCATTTAGACAGGGCCGAGACAGGACGAGTGGATGGGCCAAACCCTGCAGGATCTCACTTCCTTAACACTTTATGGATAAATGGATAGGAGGAAATATGGGAGGTTTGCATTGAAACGTAATAGGACATTGGCTTGAATTAGGCAGTTAATGGGTCTGCTTGTGTTCAAAGCGATCTTTTTACCGCCGGAGAAATATAATAGTGAAAATAAAGCACAACCGTCCTGTAGTGTGAATTCATGCAATATGTGAACGTTTTCTGGTCTTCGGTGACAAATGTTTATGACGTGTACTTGGCCTGGCACAAGAATTTTAAAGATGTGTGATTATCAAAATGATTTTTTATGCTGTGATGCACATGGGTGAGGTTAACGACAAACACACGCACAGACACATTTCAGCTGTTCAGCAGCAAATCATTTAGCACTATAGGGGCACAGCAATAGACCTGATTCCACCATGCAGACTGAAACTGAGGTGCAGCTCTGTTGAACTGTATGCATTTCTTTCCAAGAAAATATGCAATTCATTATACGCCGAACATGTGCATGTGTTTCTCCATGTGCTTAAATAAACCTAAACTGGAGGTCTCTATGCTTGACAACAGGTGCCTTTGGATTTTCTTTACTCTCAGCAGTATAAACCCCGCTGTCAAATGTTCCGAAAATAACCAGTAGGCCATGGTTATGTTACTGGGGCGAGAGTGGCCAGGTAGTCAGCGCTGCTATTAGGAATACCTTACACTAACATTTTGAAATGCTATTCTAGCTCTCCAGTTACTGCTCAGAGTTTGTGTTGGCCAAGAGAGACGGTCATGTGACGACGTGTTGAAGGGGATAGGGCTTCTGGTCGCAGCGATGTGTTTTGTGTGTTGTGAAGTAAGTAATGAGCAATTGACAAGAGGAAAATGACAAAAGAATGATGCTGTAAAATCTAACCACAGATCCACACTGATGCATGGTCCAAAGGAAGATTTTTTGTGAAATATGCAGGAACTCGAACTTGGTTTGAACAGTGGGATTGCATACTTACTAAACTTAGAATTTGAAATCACCACAATGTACAAAAAAGAAAAATGGCTCATTCAAAATTCTCCTCCAAATGTGAAACCATGCACCCCCAAGAAACAGAAAGTTAATTCTTGATTGTACCTTTTGGGGTCCACCAGCTTGTAGAGTTTCCCACTGTGTGACTGTGCCATGCTTTTACTGCTTGCCAGGATGTAGACCTCACCTGAGAAAGAGGAACACAGTCACATGAGATATGATCCATCTGCATGATTTACATTCCATACCATATAGTTTGCTGTATATGTCCCAATGATTAACTTTAATGCTGGAGCACGCTCTTGATGAATGAGCGTAATCAGTAGGATACTCTCTCTAGTACATGCATCAGTACAAGGAGAGGACAGGAGAAGAGAGGGGGGTTCCTGCAAAGGCTTCTGCGGTGCTGCACTTGCCATGGGACTTGAAGAAAGAGTTTAATGGGACAATTGGATACTCATGACTGGGAACCAGGCGGATAATTTAATGAGGAACAAGCCCGCAAGAAAGTTCCATAAGGGGACAAATTGTAAACATGTGTCTGAGGGGCCCATACTTTGGGACACGTGCCCACCCCTCCACAATTCTTGCACCAGTTGCAAATCGTGATCAAATGCAGAAATCTTCAAATACCTCTTCATATAAAAACTCCGAGACCCGGCAAGGGCAACGATTAACCATTTCTGACGGCTGAATGAGTGATGCGCATGATGTGTTCATTTTAAACAGAAAAAAACGAGAGCTGACAATGAGCGATTCTGCGAGGGAAACTTTGAAGCCCAACTGATCAAAATGTCCCGTATCGTAATTCAGGTCACCTGAGTGCACCCCAACTTATCGGAACGCCGCAGTCCCCAAGGCAAACAATAACACATCTCACTAACCTATGCAAAACACCACGTTGTAGGTGGGCTGATACACAGCCCACAAGTGGGTCCTTTGAGTATCAGTGCTGTTTTATGGAAATGACAGTTAATCCAGAAAGAGGCACGCACTGTTTAATATCCTGTTGGGAGGGAGCCATAGAGGTAAAGTCGAAGCCGTATTAGTTCCCCTGTAGCTTTAAGTGTCACTTCCTGTTGGCTAGTTGTTGCAGCTCTCCCAGGTTTTCAATCTCGTGCTAATGTGATACACCCTGTGTTGGTGTAAAACAGTACGGTCATCTTGTTAAATAACCAAGTGGAAAATTCTTCACGAGGGGGTTCAATGTAAATACATGTACCATTGTTACATATACAACACCCAAAGACTCTAAACAAGGGTTTCTCCAAAGTTTTGAGGTCTGTCACTCTGAGTCAACAGGGGTATCAAGATGACTCTGTGTTATGACACCCAACCCTGATTTCTGAGGGTTTGTTGATACTTGAGCTGTCACTCATATGGATATAGGGGGAGAGAACTGGAGACAAACAATACAAAAAGATCTGGAGAGGGAGGGAACGGGACATAGAGAGTCTGTGTAAAGTACATAAACACAAACGTGCAGTAAAGTCACGCTTCCTTCAAAGATATTACCCCCCGTTTCAGTGGTTGTTCGGTGAAGTGGCTGACCGTTGTCCTACTAACCTAGTTCATCCTCTCCAAAGCCCAAGATGTGTCCCACGAGCGTAGAGCCGCAGGAGCTGGTGGAGCCCAGACACAGAGCTTTCTCCTGCCACTTTTCGCCGCTCGCTGACGGTGTCAATGTAGACTTCTGGAGGATCCGCAGATTACTGACACACACAAAACACACAGAGCAAGCATTTATCACCAATATTAGATGATACCACTCAGTGTACACATGAGATTCATGTTTTTTAACATTTATAAGTCATTGCAAATATGGGAAATACAATGTGATTCATTTGCAGCAGCATTAGCCAAGTTCCACTGGAGATCTGCAAACAAGGACACGACTTTGACTTGAAATAACACGGTTCATTGATCCGTCTTCCATTTCCCTATAGTCCACATGGTGTCATTTAAGACCTGGCCTTTAAGTTTCAAAACAAACGTCATGCCAGAGCCCTCGCTCGACCACAAAAATACGCCGCAAAACTGTAATGAGGCACAGAATCCGCGACCACACAATTTTTCAAACGCAATGCCAACTCCTGATAGTGTGTTTTTCCCCCACTATTTACTTCCTTTGTTTACACTAGCATCAGTGTTTGACATCAGCAAAGTAGGATGAATTACAAACCAAAGAGAAGTGTGAACAGCACAGGGCAGGATGTCTAATCTCCATTTACACTGAATGAGCTGAGCCGTAGTGGTGACAGTAACACAATACTTATGTTTTCCCCCACGTGGATGGAACGCTGGGTTTACTCTGGCACACGCCGAGGCAAAGGACAGATTAGGTCAATTTGAGGAGAAAAAGAAGAGTCATGTTCGTCTCAGTGAGGCTGAAGATGTTTCCAATAGCTCATATGTCAACTGTGCTGGGGCGTCCTGGTGGCTCAGTGGTCTAAGGTGCATACCATGTAACCACGGCCTGGGCTCAAGTCTGGCCCAGGACCTCTGATGCATATCATCCCCTTCTCTCTCTCTCTAAGTCTTTCCTGCCTTTATCCACTTTCAACTGTCTCATAAACACAAAATGCCCCAAAAATCTGTTTGGAACCTGCACATTAATTTGGATGGAAAATACAATCCACTACAATGCTTTGCTGACTTCAAGGCTTATCAAGATTTCACATTATTTGCTGGCACTTTCGTACCAACGGAGCGAGTCAGTCGGCCATTTTTTCTTACTTACCCATTTCTGTCTCCGAATACATAACTGCCGTAGAGTCTTCTAGACTGGCAGCCTCTGTAGATGAAGCCCCCCACAGGTGGTGCTCCTCCGCTGGTCTGCAGGTCATAGATGGACGGCTCGTTTTCTGCAGAAGGATCGAGAGGCAAAGGTCTAATTCAACTCCTGTGTGTACTCCTCTCATTCAACCACACTGCTCACTGTCTGCCAAAGTCGACCTGCCTACAATGACATAGTTTAATCATAGAGGCATTTCACTGAGCAATAGTTCATTAAATAAGCCTGAACATGACACTCTTACTTCATTCTGCACCCTGATCCATTTTCCCATTTTGCATCCTGATCTTAAAATTTATGCCTTCAGTAATGAGTGCTGTTTTATTTGTGTTGTGTTTGAATTTAAAAGGACATCAATGTTCACCACAATGTGTCAATAGTCCATGAGACCACAGTGGTGTGTAAATTAATTAACTGAGGTTTGCTTCCATGGCTGCCAACCTAGACTCTAATTATGTCTTTATTAAAACTGAAACAGAGTATATTAATCTTTTATTCACAAGCGGGATGTTGAGGCGGTATGGCATCTTTTTTGGATTAGACTTGTCTTGGCAAAGGCGAACATGAATGGAGGTTCTTCGCCCCTTAAAAATTTATGATCCAAAACTTGGTGGGCTCCCATTCCCAAATGTAGTCACTGTGGAGTTTGGGTTACTGGTTAAATCAGACATATATCCAGGTGAAAAGTGAAACGGAGGGTAAGGGTTTATCCTGGGTGGGCAAAACGCTCAGTGTGTGGCAAAAACAAACAGCCTGATATAATTTGAAACAAATAACAATAATTTGTTCTTTATGTAGTCAAAGTGTTGTCAAGACACTGCTGGTATTGATTATTTCTCGATGTGCTTCAAAAAAACAACGCGCCTCTCAGTTGTATTTTCAACAGTGCTAACCCATCATCTAGATAGTCATTGTTGCTGACAGCTATAAATCATAGTCATGGACACAATCTCACATTCCCTTGGCAAAACTACACACTACAAGGGAGGAATCGCTCTAGATCACATCATTTTTACATTTAAAGTCTTCATTTCTCTGCACTCAACCTGCTGTGTTTCTGAACAAACTGGAGACAAGCCAAAATACCATGTTCTCACAAAATGAAAGACATTAGCAATAACAGATGCCGTTTTCAAACAGAATAAATATGAAAGGTGATCCGAAAGGATAATGGATTATCATGAGATTCCACAGCAATTTCTCAAGCTGTGCAACCATCAGACAAAACTTGAGCAAAGGTCAGTCTGCCATTTTCATCATGAGTTGCATTACTGAATAAAATTATGAATTCCAGACCGAGAAAGCTTAATATTTTTGGAGAGTGTGAGGGAAATTGGAACTCACCATAATCTTTCCCCTTAACGATCTCCAGTATTCTCCCTGCTGATGAGTTTTTGCCACTGGCATCTGTACACAAAATCAGGAGAGTCCCATTGTCCATTTGATGGCGATCCACCGCACACCTACAGTATGAAAACCCAGGATGAATACAGCAGAAAGAGAAGTAATGTCTTGACACTTCCTTTTATACCAATTGTAAGTGATAAGGTGGTAAGTGAGAAGGCTTCACTGAAAAATGTTGAATTTATGAAACTCTTGAAGTGCACATTCCAAAACAGCAGCATAAAACCAGGAAAAATCCCATCTGAGCTACAGCGTATTTCACCTAAACATCATGTCATCAAGTGTTTCACTCACCTGCCTGGGTCATGCAGTCCATGGGCGAAGATTTCAGGCGGCTGGTTGGTGCTGTTGAAGTAGGGGTTGTTCCTGGGTATGGAGTAGGGTGACGTACAGCACTCCGTGTCCACGTCCACCCTCAGCACAGACCCTGTGAAATCACTGCATTCAAACACAAAGAAAAGATGCTTTTAAGATAGCAGGAGATGAGATCACTTTTTTAAACATACAGGCTAGATTAAAATAAAAACACTGAGTTACAAGTGCAATATTGGCCTATAGCCTTCAGGTAGAAAACAAAGCAGCCCAACAAAATATTAATTTCACTTTAACTGTGTGAAGTGTCTTGACGCAATAATAAATACAATGGTAGGATTTTGTGCTCTCATTTTGATTTACAGTCCAATAAGCATGTTTGCAGCTTTAAGTGTTAAGTATTTAAACATAAAGACGAAGGTTACTTTAGAATCAGAGCACTAAATTACAAAATGAGGCATCAAATTGTGTCAAAATTACAGATACTACATAAAACTAGTCTTATTTTCAAAAGTTCTGACTTGATGCTATAGGTGAGGAACTTCTGGGTACAGAGATGATTTATCGAACACATGAGCCCATGATCCTTTGACCCCTGATCTCACCTGAGTCCGTCCATCTCCTCCATGTCATCCAGGGTGATCATGCCGTCTCCCAGGATGATGTGCAGCAGGCCGTCGGGGCCGAACAGCAGCTGGCCTCCTAAGTGCTTCCTGTGCAGCTCTGCCACCTCCATCAGCACCCGCACTGTCCTGGTATCCACCTGGTTGGGGTTTTTCCTAAGGTGGAATGCACAATAAGTCATGCAAATTGGGCTGCTATGCTTCAAGATAAAAAATACTTCTCAGCATTATCTACTGTCGATCTGCCACAAATATGCACAAGTACACACTGTAGTACAGTCTGGGTATAGTGGCTTTGGATACCCAGCTATGAGCATGAGGCTGCATTATAAATTGTGCCGAAAGCTATGGAGGAAATGGCATTCAATATTTTGAAATAGATGATACATGACTTGATAAACAAGGAGGCATTCAGATTGTCAGTAATTCTTGGAACGAACAATTATGTTGGTGGGTAAAATGGTACTGTGGCACGAATAAGAAATGCTGACTTTACAAAAGAAAGCCAAATCCAACACTAAATGAGTTTAAATAGTTTGTTGTCTGGAGACATTTAGTCTAAATCTGATTTATCATGAAAGCTCCCATCATGGCTAAGACACTGGGCGGATCTTTAAAGCTGTAACCCACACTTTGAAATGTTGCACAACTCCTAGTCCAAAATGAGGATTTGGATTTACAGTATCAGCAACAAATATTTAATGATGTGTTATTTCAGTCAGGGTATTTAGGTAGAGAAAGTCCTGATGGTTTTAAAAGCAGCTTGCCAAAGAAAAAAAATGACTCTCTTTAACTACCGGCAAATACTTTAACAGGTAGTCATCCCTGTTTTGGACCCTCAAATTAAGACTATACACTGCGGTTGCCATGGCTATATACCAAGACTATAATTTTCACATGAAAAATTAGGTCTTTAAGAAAATTAAAATGTAACACTTAAGCAGGTTAGTGGGGCAAGATTGTTTTCTTAATCACAGATAATTGTGAAAATGGTGTGAAATATCTTAAGAGCAGAGGGCAAAAAAAAAATCACAGTCATCATAAGAGACGTGCTGTAAAATAAACTGCTATTGCATTTTCTAAATGCAAAGACAACCGTGTCAGCAGAAACACCGCACGAGGAAAATTGGGCATCAGCGACACTTTGCCTGCATTCTAATCCCACAAGAAAACAAAAATCTGTGGTTGTCATGCTCTGTTCTGTGGAAAAAAAGATACTGTTCTTCAAATGTGCCTTTCACTCACTCCTGTTCAAGAAATACTGTGTCAAATAAGTATTGCTGGGATAGTCAATACGATTCTAATCAGTTTCTCTGGGATTTTGTGATCACATTTTTCATAAAATCAAATATGGACGACAAATTAAATGTTGCCATGTTGATATACTTTTGCCCCCCATGTCCATTCAAAAAGACAACAAAGCTGTTGCAACTCTTCAGCCATAAACACATTAATGAATGACTATATGAATGAATTGTATTTTCACACTTTACACTTGCAAATTTATGTTGAAACACTGTGATCTTGATTACAATTTTTTAGGGGGAGTGCAAAAAAAAATCAAGACTTTTTAGGCGTCAAAATGTAGAAATGCAGCTCATGTCCACTCTATAATAATCAATGTAATATCTATCAATATTATATTGCAGAACATCAGGCAGCTAATGCTGCAGGCAGCGAGCAGTCCATATTTTTCGGTAAGTTTGCCACAGGCTTCTCCTATTACCTCGAAATGGTGTATTCAACCACACGGAGAATGTGGTCGTGTGGTCCAATGGCCCAGCGTTCTTGGTTGGTGGTGTAGGAGACGTAGAGCTTGCCATTCTTCTTGTAATTGGGGTGGAATGCTAGGCTTAGCAGGCCCCTTTCATCTCCGCCCTGCAGTCAGATGAGAAACACAAAAGATCCAGGAGTTAATTATGTCC
>OMLF01022073.1:122258-138859 GCA_900302615.1 Holocentrus rufus | reverse complement strand
CTATATTTACAGTTTACAGGTGAGGTAGGCAAATTTATGTTAATCTGGGGGAAAAAACAAAAAAACAAAAACTATCAGATGAGTTTAATAATGATGACAGTGAAGTGTGGCACAAATTTCGTATCTAGGCATTGCAGGTAATGGCTCTCTTGGATTTTGGTTTCATTTTAATGTCATACATGTACACAAAGGCATTCACACACACAGTCATACACCAATCCATTTGTTTCACTGGCTCAGTATGCAGCTAACACACACACACACACACACACACACACACACACACACAAACACACATGCACACCTTTTTTTCTCTAGCAAATTTTCTTTAGAAAATTAAAGTCAAATATGAAAGAGTTACTACTAACCTCTGCACTCATACTTGAGGTCGGAGAAGAAGACCAGTTCTTGCGAGAAGACAAACAAGCCTAACCTTCCCCCGGCAAATGTCTTGTCGTAAATCGGTCCTGAATCAGCCATGATCTGTTTACCTTCATAGACCACAACCCTGGAAAACACACAACAAAGACTTGGTCCTTAATTGTTCTCTGGTCCCTCTTACCTTTGCCTGTTACTTTGTGTATTATTGTCTAATCTATCTAATCCCATACATTAGTTATCCAGTCTTTTCTGCACTAAAATGAAAGCTATTTAAATGGCTTATCTCTGATACAGGTGTTTGCTATAGTTTTGTTGTGCATGAAGTTTTTTTCTACCTGATGAATCCAGTCTTTGGTCTGTGGATGAGGTGCCACCTGTAGGCTGTGTAATCCTTCCAACCAATGTTTTTGGGGTCATGCCACAGAGTACGCACCTATGGAAAATAATTGAAAACATTTAACATAAATGCTCTCACTGCCTTTTAAATAGGCCAAATAGCATTTAGACTGCAGCCTACCTGTCCAGGAGTGTTACCAGTGTGCCACAGAGCATTTCTGAGGTTCTCTCCGGTGCCGGTGGTGGAGTTGACTACTTTGAGTGAAACACCGGAGATGCCGAAAGCCTTGGAGGGCTTGTCCTCCCAGTAGGTCTGCGTGATCTGCTTCCACATCACTACATAGAAGCGCCCGCTGGATTGGTAGCCAAACACAAAGCCCGCATAATCGTCATCTCTGTCTGTGTTCACGTACATCGTACCGCTGAAGTCCACGGCGTTGAACTCATCGAAACCTGTGGCAGAGAGGTGAGATGTCAAAATGTCCTGTTCAGCCAAGACGGTGCTTGGTAACACGTTCAGGACTGCATGTGAAGAGGACATAAGAAGCGCCTGCTGCTCACCTACTGCGATGCCCGGGTCAGAATTGGCAGTCTGAACCAGCTCTTTGCCCTGGTGCCTGACCACCCAGTTGGGATCAATCTGAGTGGTTCCCTTTGGATCCAAGTGGACCATCTGGAACTTCCTGAAGTCCGTGACACTGATGGCGTTGTTCTCCGGGCAGACGTCAAAGATGTCTGGGATGTTGTCATTGTCGAAGTCATCTTTGCAGGCGTCACCTCTTCCATCACCTGTTGGTTACATCAGTGTCATAAAAATGTGTCGGTTTTATCTAATCTAGACATTCATTATATACACCAAAATTTTCCCCCCTTTTGTTTCCATAAGCCTTTGTGAAAATTTCAACAGCGGCTAATGTTACTGTCATAACATTTCCACTGCAGTGAGGGCTGAGGTGCTGCTCCAAGTATATATTAAAACTGAATAGAAAAAAACAGCAAGTCCTCTCAGGAAATTGGCTGTTACACCTTTTCCAAGTCTACTATGGTAAATCAGCCATTTCTTCATGCTGTGACAACTTCCATTGATACTTGTAACTATCTGAGGTCTGAAGTCTATTAGACCCAGACTGCAGGCCATGAGCGCACTGAGGAGAAGATGCCAGCGGCTAATAAAGCCCACTGCGTAGAAGTAGCTCGCTGCTTTTTGTCGGCTCTTATAATTATTGCACGGGGGACTGAGCTGATTCTATCAAATAAACACTATCTGACGAGCTGTGAGGAGTGCGAGAGCCTGTGCGTCCCGGACCTTCCTCCTTCGCAGCCTGTTTCCAGTTACAGACAGCTAAACAAACTCCAGGTAACCCTCTTTAAATTGGGCACTGCGGATTAATCAAGAGCAAGGCTGTTGGAAATAAAAACTTCACAGCCTGGCGTGTGCCCTCCTGGGCTGCACGGTGAAGTCATGCATAATGACATCACCAACACTGACCCAGGCGTTAACTCTTTCCACAGCAACCATATTTCACACCTGCTGTGGCAACAGTAATTATAACAGTTTAAATGTCTAGGAGACGGCACACTGAACAAAGTACAAGCAAAGCATAAAAATCTAAGTGGAGAGAGTATTTCAGTAATTCAGGGAGTTTGCTTTTACTTGAATATGTTTCGACTCAAGCATCGTAGCCTAATTCACTACAGCACAAATATGCACTGCGTCAGAAAGTGGACGATTAAAAATCTCCATCAAACCTGCTCAATCGTGTGTAGGTAATTTTAAGTCACGGCACATTACAGTACTGCATATGTTACTAATCACATTAATTAAGCTTCTGTTGGTACAGAACCTTAATTAATGGGATTAGTAACACCTGTGTTTGCCTACTATTTCATGTCAAAATGGCTGCTGTGAAAAAGGTCAATAGCTTAGAGAAAGAGAAATCCACCCAGCTACAGAATTACTGGTTTAAGCTAGCCTAGTTGGTGCTAGTCTTGCCAGTTAGTTGGGTAGCTAGTAGCTAGTACTCTGAGTACATTTTTAAATTTACTCCTCAACACCAGTAATTTTAATTCTAGCAGTTATGAGATATTTGCTCTTTTTATCCCTGGAGAACTGCATCAGTTTGCTCTTTGCTGTAGGACAAATATTTGTTTTTATGACATTTCTACTGAGCAATGGGAAAAAGCATGGAGCAGTTATGTGAAATATCAAGAGCCTGCATGTGCCTTTGCCCTGCACTGGCATGTCAAAAGCACGTGGCACGTGACCCAAGGTATGTGATCTCCTCTGAGTCTTCCATCCTCACCATCAGAGTCCAGCTGGTCTTTGTTGGGCGTTAGTCTGCAGTTGTCCTTATCATCGGGTATACCATCATTATCATCATCATAATCACAAGCATCGCCTTTGCCGTCCTTGTCATGGTCAGCCTGGTTGGCATTGGCCACGTAGGGACAGTTGTCCAGGTTGTTCTGGTGGCCGTCTTCATCGATGTCCTGGTTGTTGTCACACTGATCTCCAACCAGGTCGTTGTCTACGTCAGTCTGTTGGATATATGCAAAAGGTGGTTAACAATCATGGTAAAAATAATAAGACTATATAGGCCAAAGATGCTTCAGCAGTCAAGATTTCATTATATACAGTGTGTTACAGCACCTGGTCTGGGTTGTGCAGCATTGGACAGTTGTCACACTGGTCACCCACTCCATCCATGTCAGTGTCCTTCTGGTCGGTGTTGTATACATAAGGGCAGTTGTCGTTCTCATTCAGAATTTCTGAGAAACGGGAATATGTCAGTGTTTATCTTTATGAAATTTGCCTGTCTATTCACATTAATGTTACGGTGAAAGGTAGGCTGTAAGCTCCGCCCCTTCATGAGGAGCAACTATTGATGGCACCTGCCCTCATTAGTGCAGCTGGAGTTAATCAGCCGGGTTGCTCTATAAAAGGAGGCTTGTGGCTCTGCTCTGGTTGGCTGTGTGACACCGGAGGGTTAACACCTTCAGTTAGCTCTCTTGGTTTTGTGTGTGGTATTGTGAATGAATGAATGAATGATGTGAGTGAGTGAGTGTATTTCCTTAAGTGTTCTTTTCTTTCTCAAACACCAATCCCTCCTTTTAGTGACTCCCAGTATTTAGTTTTTCAGGCCCAGTTCTTTTGTTTATCTATCCTTTTGATAGACTTAGTGGGTGTATGTGTGGACAATTTATCCCCCATCACCTTTTAGACCCAAAGGGACCCATTTTGTGTTTAGCACATATTTGATTTTGTTAGTTTCCCCAACCAGCAACCGCCATTTTAAGTTTTGTTTCGAGGGGAAACATAACAGTAATAAAAGCCTAAAATGACTAATCTAATAATCCAATAATACTAATATTTCAATTGCGTGCCAGCTATTTTTTCCTGGCCAAGATTTGCAGTATGACTTGCTCATCATGGCTGTTTTATAGTAGTCAAAGATATGTCAATTACGAATTAGTCAGGATTAATCAAAGAATATAAAGTGAATACATTTTTGCTAATTTGATGAGATTCTTTTACCATCTCCATCAATGTCCACTGCACAGGCATCCCCTTCTCCATTGTGGTCAGTATCTATTTGAGCAGGGTTGTGTTCATAGGGACAGTTATCGCAGCGGTCACCAACTTCATCCTTGTCGAAGTCAAACTGACGAGGGTTGTACAGGAGGGGACAGTTGTCCTGAGGGGAGAGGGCATGCTTGTTAGAAAATCCACTGACATAAAGCACATTTTAGGTCTGATGAGATGAAATGTTTGAATTAAAAAAAAGTCTCATACCCTCTCATCTACAATTCCATCATTGTCATCGTCCTTGTCGCAGGCATCTCCTTGACCATCTTTGTCAAAGTCTTCTTGACCAGAGTTAGGCAAGATGGGGCAGTTGTCCTGAAATATTAGTGAAGAATCCAGCAATTTCACATGCAACATCTAAACACTGCAAAGAAGACTATATCTAATACTTTCTGCAGACAGATTAGTGTACAGTACTGCATGGATGAAGGAAGGAAAATGACACCAGAGGTTCCACTAGATACCTTCTTGCAGTGGTAGGTGGCGTTGGCACCACACACGAGGTTCTGATTGGGCCAGCCGTCCAAGTCGGAGTCCTCTCCGCAGATGAAGCCGTCTCCAGCGTAACCAATCCTGCACTCACACTTGTACATTGGGTCACTGAAGTGGCTGAGGTAGATGCACTCTGCGTATTTGTGACAGTTGTGGGTCTTGTCCTTGCATGGGTTCTCTGGCTCGCACACCTGGTGGAGGAAGCAGATCCTGATAGTAAAATCACAAGAGGAACGATCGTGTCTTTTCAAAGTACTGTATGTCCTACTTGGCAAAAATAGAAGTGCTTTGGTGTTATTGGTGTAAGAATGAGGTACTGCTGGCAACGGCCAAATTTATGAAATTTCCACTTAATAATTGATACACCCCACTATGACCCTCCAATGCCCTTTATATTGTAAAACAGGGCATTCACAGCTGCCACAAATTAGAAAGGATGAACTTAACTCCAGTTTGGATGCCACTCCATGAGCTCATGGAGCACAGAGTGACAGCATGAGGAGGCCTTTGATCGAAACTGTGAAATGGATCCCATTAGTGCCAGCTATGAGACAATTCCCCTTTTTCCCAAATCAATTCGTAAAAGTGGGGCATCAGACCAAAGCCAAGCAGCTGTGGAGGCCAAAGACTGAGAAAGTGGGTCCACAAGGGATGTTGTGCAAGTGCAAGGTCAGAGTGGTACAATATATTATTCAACTTTCCAAGGACTGTGCAAATTCAGCGATCACAAGAGAGCAGGGAGCTGTGGGCCCCAATTCAATGGTTAATATACTGACGCATCATGTTAGCATGTGATATGTTTAAAATTCAGTTGTCATGACAGGAGTGGAAACCTGGAGTTATTAGGTAAAAGAACTAAAGTTTAAAAAGTTTCTATTTTGCATCACTATATGGACATACACAAACATTGAAAAACAGGGAAATGAGTACCTCCCTACCATGAAAACAGAAGAGAGCTATGTGACATATGTTAGTTGTTAAGGGTTGCCAAACTCTCGTGCCTCTCCCTCCACTCTATGATGCTGGGTCAAGGAGTGTCACAATCATATGTGGTGGCTCAGTGCCTCTAACATTGTGCAAAACATTTCAAAAGTCACTAAATCACCAGGCCTGCAGCTCCCATCTTTCATAAATTTGGATCTGACGTGGAAAAATCTGCACTACCTTTATCTGGATTTTCAAATATGCCTGGCACAAAGGCCCACACTGCATTCTTTTTATCAACAACACTTCGCTGCTTTTCTTCTTTGAGGTTAACCGCAACTCACCTGTTTGTTCCTCTTGGCGGCCTCCACCCCCATGCCAAATGGTTGGGTGCCTTTGTAGCGTTTTGGGCAGGGCAGACAGTGGAAACCTGGATCTGTGTTGACGCATCGCTGCGCTCCACCCACTTTGTAGCAAACATCAGACACCATGTCGCACTGTTGGGGAAAGAAAAGCAGCAGCATATGTAAATGAGCAATAATATAAACGAGATATTAAATAAACATCTGGTTAAAGGAAAGGCAGGAATCATTTTTCATCTGTTTACCTCATTGATATCTTCACAGTGGGTGCCGTTTCCACGGAAACCAGCAGGGCATGGGCCACACTCCCAGGATCCATCCGGAGCACTGTTGCAGTCAACTCCAGCAAAACACGGGTTAGACAGACAGCCATCTGCAGAGGATTTAGACAAGAGTAATGAGTAAAACAAAGGCAAACGGATTTATAAGTTGCCAGGAAATATCTATAGCTTGGCTGCAAAAGTTTCAACTTTCATTTATCATGTTTTTCATCTTAACCTGTTGCTTCAAGGTCAAATTCCCACCAGCTGGAACGTAGCGTGCATATATTATCTAGCGAGATCCAGACTGTCAGGCACACCTTCAGCAAAAATGTCTGATAACTTTTAAGTAGATGTTGGCGCTCACCAATAGGACACTCGTTTTTGCTACAGCTGTCCCTGTCGTTCGCCTCTCCGAGACACTTCCTGCCGCCATACTGAGGTTCAGGGCTGTTGCACACGCGTGTTCGGCTTTTGCTGCCACCTCCGCAAGTTGCTGAACAAGTCGCCCATGGAGACCAAGGACCCCAACCGCCATCGACTACAAATGCACATCAAGGAAAGAGAGATCACATATTTATGAAATGTGAATTAGAATGTTTTAGTAAATGCTGAACACCGAACATCAGTATTCCAAATATTTGTATCTAAACTGCAGTGTTTGCCAATGCTGAAGAGTAGCCAGGCAGTCAGAAGCCTGGAACCTAATACTACAAGAGGAAAACACACTGAGCTGATTTGGGTCAACATTTCCTGAGAGACACACAGGAGGCCAGTCCAAACACATGGGAATTTTGCCTGGGGTTGGCCACGAGGAACGAGCAAATCTGGTTCAAGATGGACACCGCTGTAATATATTGTTTCTAAGTGTTCCCTCCGGGCAGCTTGTACTCACTGGGACACGGCTTGGCTTCGCAGCGTTGGGTCTCTCTGCCGCTGCCCTCGCAGTCTTTGCCGCCCAGCTGAGGCACAGGGGCATTGCAGTGGCGTATCCTGGTGATCTGGCCCTCTCCGCAGGTTACCGAGCAGGAGGACCATGGTGACCACAGGCTCCACCCTCCGTCCTGGCGAACTGGGCATCAAACGTCAAACATGTCAGCCAGACATCACCAAAACACAGATGTTCCGTATTATCCCCCTAGAGTTTTGTTCAAACAAATAGTAAGAGGCATGTATATTTTTGCAAACGTGAAAAAAATGTCGCCGCATTCTCGTTGAGTAAACATTGTGTGACACTGGAGAGGAATGGCTCGATTTCAAAGATGTTCTAAGATGCTGGCTTCAGTGTTTATGTCATCGTGGGTAAAACAGTGGTTAAACGGTTTCAGGCAGGCGCACAGATCCAGAGTGATGCTAGCTGCAAGCACTAACCAATATTAAGCCAGCAATTCATCAAGCAGTTATTAATTCAGCAGTTTCAGCATTGGGTAGAAATCTTGCGAAAAGCGATGGTACACCACCTTAAATCTAATAATCAAATTCATTAAGGCTTTGTGGTTTTGTTCGGTGGGCTGCAAGTCATTGCACATTTCAGCCAGTGATTTATTTTGTTATTAAGTTCAACTGGGCACACCCTGCAACCCAACCATGCAATCCAACCCTCCTCTGACTGACTGGGCCGCTCCAGTGCCTCACTGTGCAGAGCTCGTACCACGTATCATTACCGTGGCTGCATGCGTTCAATTCCAACCCGCGCCATTTGCTGCATCTCATCCCTTCTCTTTCCCCCATCTTTCCTGTCTATCAATACTATCACCGACCAATAAAGCAGAAATGACAAAAACATAATCTTTAAAAAAAAAAAAACCTCCTTGGACTCTGCCTCACTCAGATGGATCCATTTTCAACAGATTTATGGGGGACAACTCTGTCTTTTGCACTTGGGAGGATTTCATTTTTCATTTAACTCCACCCTACAGATCTGCACTTTTCAACATTTATATCCAGTTCCACCATCCCATATGTCAAAACTGCAACACAACAGCTGCTCGTCTTACATAATCATCGTCCTCGTCGTGCAGCTGTGGCAAAGGCATGCGTACACTGTGAGGGTCATAATATCGCAGCGGTGATGCTGGTGAAAACGAACTCACCGCGGCTGTCGCATTTGCCCAGGCTGCACTTGCGGGTCTGGATGGAGGGTCTGGTGCAGGGATTACTGGTGGCATCGCAGGACCTGCCCCTCTGTTGGGTTCCGGTCCCGCAGGTGACGGTGCACTCTGTCCACTCGGACCAGGGGGACCAGCCATCCTCCCCATCTTTAGCTGGAAATATTGACATCACACAACCAAGGGATAATAAAAAAAATATTTATTTGCTTTTTGTGCGTTAAAAACACTTCACAAATACTCTCATTGTTCAAATAGAAAAAAAGCAATGACCGCACTGTTCTTTTCTTTTCTTTTTTTCAGGCTTCTTTTTACATTACATCATCTTAAAAGCCCACAGTAGCCATTTTGAATGTGGTTAGTTTTGAGCAATAAATATGTGGTTGGCTCACAAGGACAAACAGGCTACAACAGAGCTCTATTATTAAAATTTAATATGCATGGAATATTGTTTTTCCGGCATATTGCCCCATAATTTTAAAATATCATCCATGCATTGATGTGTGTGTGTGTGTGTGTCTATATACTGTGTTTGTTAGCTAGCAGGATGCAATATCATTTCAGTACTTACGCAGACACACGGGGCAACACTCGCCATCAATAAAGGACGGGCTGGTACAGGCGACTGGCGGGCACGTAATTTGGTGGCACACTATCTTGGACTCCTGCCATCAATAAATAATATTGATATCAGTGTCAAAAACATATGTGCTGATTCTGTAGATATTTCCTTATATCTTGACCTACCTGGCAGGTACATTTGGTGCAGCTGTCTACAACCCAGTCCTCCTTATCCTCAAAGAGTCGGCCATCCTGCCAGCACATGTTTTTCTCTTTAGAGTTCTTCATCCTCCCAAGAGCCTCTTTCATGACCGTGTTCTCCTCTGTCTGAAGATACAACAGATTTGCGGTCAAAAAGGAAGGAAGTCAGTCAAACAGTTAGAGAGCCTTACGGTAAAGGTGCATGCCTTATATTTCTGTAACTCACACGTGCCAACACCCTGTTTCCTTTGAAGTGGGCTCGTGTGGTGTTACTGTTCATCACTGCAAATCACCCAAACTGGAGTTTTTTTTGTTGCATTCTTCATAGCTTTAATGGCTCTCGGAAAATAGCCCATTCAAAAGTGTTGCTCAGTTTGCAGATTGTAACCTCTGACCCGATTGGAGACTAGGAAATCATTGGCTCGGCTTCCCGACACTTGGGAACTGTCAGTCGATAAACTACTGCCAAAGTTTTGGTGTGTGTGTGTACATGTGTGCGTGTGTGCATGTGTGTGTGCATGTGTGTGTGTGTATGCGCGTGCATGTCCATGTGTGTCTATGTGTTTTTCTGTTAGAGGCAGGCAATAATGTGCAGCAGTAGAATCTGAGACACCACTTGGTCTGGAAGAGCCTCAGGGACCCTTCTCATCACAGCCGTTTTTTCCCAAGGTTCATGCCCAGACTCTTATTGCTGGGAGGCTCCCAGAGGAAGCACATGGGCTGTTTAAACACAGCCAGACATTAGACTGGACCCAATCGCAGCCAGGGGAACACTTCCTATATCCACATGTAACATGTCATAAAATCTGTCTGACTCACGCTGCCACAGATCTAGCATGAGTTAAACGGGTTCAGGCATCACCGGCGACTCTATAAACAGCCCTGCAGCTACTTACTGTTTGCTTTTAAACCAATGTAGGTTACCTAGTAACCTTATTCAGGCTTCTTGCCTACTGGCTGCTGCACCGAGGATTGTATCAGGTTACTTCAGCATGACTCAAACCAGTATATTGTTTTGAACTTTTCATTTTTCTCTCATCTTTCCTCATTTTGGTAATTCAATACTCATCATTTAAACTGCCCTGCAGCGCAGAGGGAAATATGCAGCGGCCTGTCCAAAGCAAACACAAGCTATGATTAACTTAATTTATGCAGAGGACAATCAGAGAAAGAGGTCAACGTTTTTGCTACTTTTACCACTTACCACTTTTTGCAAGCCATCAATAAGGTTGCTGACGACAACACGAAGGCCCTTGAGCTCCTGGAACATGGTGCTGAGTTCCTCGCAGGAGCGTTCGCACATATCTCCCCCTGACTCGTCCGTCTTCTGACCTATGAAGTTTGTCGTGATGGAGGGGCTCACGTCCACAATTTCTGTGCTCTCGCTTACGGTATTTGCATCATCTGTAATGTTAACAAAGGAGACATTTGATTGAGTGAACGAGCAAGTAAATGAATGAGCAACGTAGACGATGATTGGTGATGGAAAACATGTTTGACTGATACAATGACGGAGACACAATGACCGATCATGGAAATTACTGAGTGATTTCCTGTTTTCCTGCAGCCAGCTAGGAGATCATAACAATGCAGTGATTACCATGTTTATTGTTTTCCCAAAAACAGATGTTCAGTCAGCAGTATTTGATTTGAAAAATGTATCTTTTTGACATGTTGAAATCTTTCCATTAGAGATGAGATAGGATGGGAGGGGGGGTGATTGGGAAAGTAGAAATCTCAGTGCGCCTTACATGATGAGAAAACCACACCGATGTCATAAATCTCCGTGACCTTTGCGATGCGTGGGCACTTCTAATATGTACTTAACAGGCTGGAGTGACCACACAGACAGATTTACGAGGGCCCAGTGAAACTGATTCACGGCCTTGTCCTTTTCAGCAGATCATACTGTGATTCTCCGGTGGGCCTGGTGTGCGATGTTTGTCGTATAAACACAGCAGGCTGGCATACTCAGGCATGCTGCATCAGCTTCTCACTACCTGACTGCTCTGTTCAGAAAAGGTTTATTGTCAAATCAGATGCCAAGCACAAAGGCAAGGCCGGGCACTAGAGATAGCATTTTCTAGATATTAGCACAGTTGAATCCAAAGGGTTTAAAAAGTCCTTGGGTGTCTTGGTTTTAGCTTCTGATTAAAACAGGACTTTATTCTGGATGCATTGCTCCTTTAAATACATTCTGTGGTGCAGAAAGTCAAAGGAAAATGTCCGTCCAGTCTTATCGGTCAATCTCTGCCTGCAGGGCTGTTTGAAGGACTTGGTCAGGTAAAAAGTTCCCCAAATCTTCTGTTCACAATCTGCGAATCTGGGAAGGGAAGTCCAGTTGAGCAAACTAGCCTGGTGTAATGTATCGGCCAGCTGTGCTCTTTGAACAGTATGGGCAAACATCCCACCCATAGAACAAGACACGTTCATATGCATAAGCTGTGAATATGGCCCAAACAGGCAATATAACGGAATGCATTCCATTATATTCCCAAAATTTGCCCCATTCCGTCTCAAACCACTGAAGTGCAGTAATATCATGATGAATTTGTATGATTATATGGTAGAGTAAAGATACACACAACATTACAACACTTTAATACTGATTTGAGGGCCCAGTGCAGCTCTCGCAGCAGGGGGGTTTGTTTACAAAGGAAAGGAGTGATCATTCAGCCAAGGCAAAGCACGTATCTGCAACTGGTTTTGAGCTACCTATGCAAATTGGTGTAGAGTAATAGTTGACCAGGGACTTCTAAATCAAGAAGTCATTCTAACACAGCATTGCCCAATGATGTCCCACTGTAGCCAAGGCTATGTTTTCTTTCCTTTTGAGTCTGGTGGAATCATTCAAATCTCAAGTGTGCTTCACACTGTGTGTGTGTTTGGACGCGTGCACGCTGGTCTGTGAAAGTGTTTACACATTCTTCTCTCCTTGACAGGCATTCTCTATTTTTCAAAGCCGATAAAGAAAAAATTAAAAATAAATATGAGAGAGCAAAATCTAGGACACTTTTAATACTTCTCATTAATGTCCAACACGACAGCTTTTATAAGTGTGGCTTGTGTGAGTTTATGAGTGACTTTTGGCATTAGAGTTGCTACCAGTGCAGAACCTTGGCTGGTACCAGCATGTAGACAATATCCAGGCCTTGGTGAGATTTGTTAAACATATAAACTCATTCAGCTGGAATTCAAACCTGCTTGTGGCAACAGAAATGCAATAGCCACTCTCACGAACCCACGAACGCACACGCACTTCATCTGGATTTGTTTTGTCACAGCCCACTGAAATTGTGCTTCCAGTGGCCAGGGACACTGGTTCCAGTCCCGGTAACCTCTGGCTGGGTTGTAATTAATGAATGATAGTTTAGATATATGCTCAAATATCACCTCAGCCACAGCCCCTCTGCATGTGAGCCCTGCTGAGGACCACAAGGTACTATTCCCCATGCAAACAAATCTTCAGCAGGGAGAAGGAACCCAATCTGCCAATTCATGACTTCACTGTGTGTGTGTGTGTGTGTGTGTGTGTGTGTGCAGCTGGAGGTGGAAGCTCCCTTGCTCTGCAGAATAGCATTTACTCTCTCTTTTTCTATTTTCTTTCCCAGAGCATTACCCTGAGTCCATTGCCAGTGGAAATAAATGTAAACATCTGTATCTCCTTTTGTTCACCACGCACATTGGTTGACCTCAAGCCACTGCATCGACACCGCTGTTTCCGTAAACATGATGTAATGCTGTGAGATCTTGCCACATATCAAATCTGCAAGCTTTCTGACCCAGTAAAAGAGAGACCCAAAAGCTATATTCCTACAAAGGAAGACAACTGAGTATGCTAAGCAGTTTGGTCTGGAGTCTTGCAGGGGTTCATATTTAACAAAACACAGACACTGGGCTTTAAAGGCTTGCATGTGAAACTGTTTCACAACCACATGTGCACAGTATAGGGCTTGGAAACAGATTGCAAAGAATAACTATTTTGGATCAACCTCTAGGCCATGCACATAACAAATATAAGGTAACCACAAACAGAGACGCAGCTTGGCAAGGTGTGCATATCTGCAACTTTGAGGACTCTCTATCCACCCATATAAGATTAATGCTCATGCAGACTGAAACTGATGTTGCAGAAAAGTACCTCTTACCTAGCCTGGTGACCTCGCAGTCTCTGCTCTCGAGTACATCTTCCACGGGGGTGTCGAAGATGAAATACACATTCTGCAGAAGGCCCTGTTTGGCGATAAGAGATTCATGTCTTGATTGTGGTTACAGTTTTTACAATGTTTTGGTTACTTTGGCACCTCAAGAAGAAGACATGTTCGTCTGTATAGCTGGAAACCTGTGGTTTAAAATAGCCTTTATTATAGGCTTAGGTAAAACCACAGATGTTTCCTGCAACTTATGAGAGGTAACAGAATAGAGCCTCCTAATGTCTCAACCAGCACAACTGTAAAGGACCACACATGGGATGAGGCAGATGGGCTACTGAAGCTCCTGGATGACATGAATGTTTGTTCTTTGTAAACAGACTAGCAGATTAACAAATCCCCTGTCAAAGAAGGCATCTCTTACCCTGAAGTGGTTCTCACGGCTGGATCCCTTCGCCACGAACATGCGGCTTCCCTCGGGCTTCAGGTGCTCATAGAAAGGCTCGTCCAGGATGAAGCTGTCAATCAGGTGGCAGCCCACAAAGAGGTTTGCATTTTCCCCATGAACGTGAAGTGTGATATTCTTCCACTGGGAGTCAGCCAAGTCCACATCCTCGAAGGAAACCACATTCTGTGAGCCGTCCACCCAGTATACGAGGTCCAGAGTGTTGGCCCGTCCATTAGACACAATCTCAAACTGCCGCCGGCCATCGGGGCCCTCCAAACCAATCAGGGTGCCCCGTGAGGCGCGGTCCTGGCGAATGCTGGCCACAAACACAAAGCCCTCATTGTTCTGGATCTGTCGCAGGATTTGTTTTAGTATGGGGGAGCTCACTGAGGGCAGGTGGTCGAAGCGGATGAAGCGGTAAGCAGGGGCATCTGAGTTGTGGCCCCGAAACTGCTTGGCTCCCAAAGTCTTGCGAGTGATGTGGCTGATTTCAAACAAGTCAAAGGATGTCAAGTCATCCTCCTGCTCACCATCTTTAAGTTAGACAGGAAGGAACAAACGAAATAAATGAATAAATGGAAGAAATGAAAAATTACTCCATAGAGAGACAACATAAATCAATCCATTATTTGTCTAGTACATTCATGCACACTTGAAGTTCAAAGTGCTTTACGATAGAAAAATAATAGAAACAGAAATTTAAAAAATGGAAGGAAATAGCAGAAAATGAGTCTATGCGCCTTTTTTTCTGATACTTTGATACTTTTCTGATACTTTTAATCAATGAACTTGTAAATAATTTCTCTGAATAGCTTTTTTTTTTTTTTAAGATCAACTTAATTGGAAAAGGTTGATAGACATTGCATTTGAAATAAGTGGACAAAACTGACTTCAAGCCAGTGTCATCATCATCATCTTCATTACTATTATTATCATTATTATTATGATTGATATGGCCATCGTTATCATCATCATCATCATCATCATCATGATAGTCATTAACAGGTTTTCCACAGGTTAGTTTGCACTTACCTTGAGGTAATGAGTGGAGGATATTAAATAATATGGGCAGCAAGTAGAGACTTCTCCTGAGTATCATATCTCCTTCAAAACACAACAGAAATCTCTATTAACCAGTGGCTACAGCTTTATGTCACTGTTGCCTTGGTCCATTTCAAATGCAAACTGTGCCTTTGAGCTTCTAAATTACGCTACGGAGAAACCGCAATAGTTTTTGGAAAATATTGCAGGGAAATAATGACACAACATGGGGTAAAAAAATACCACAAAGTACGATAGAGTGGTTCAACCCACAGAAAGTCGCGTTTTTCAGCCCATTCATTCTACAACTTGTGTGCAGAAGTGCTTAATTAGATTCATAGTATATCCCATCTCTCACCACTGAAACTATGTCAAGGATACAGATGATATCATCCATGCAACTTACCTGACGCAAATGCACTTTGTATTTAAATTCAATCAAATATCCGTCAGCGAAGAAAATAACCCGAGGAAAGCGGGGGGAAAATGCAAAATGTTTCAATCAACACCAAGAGAGTGAGGAGTTGGGATCTCCTGGAACCCCGTGCGTAAAACCGTAAAGTCCACTTTGGTTGACTAAATCCACAGCCTGGGTGACTTGAGGCAGTAACAGTGACTGAAGCGAGGAGCTCCCTCCTCTTATATAGAAGCGCGCGGAGAGCCTGTCAATCAAATCTTGAGGTATTAGCTGTTTGGGGTCAGTTGCTAGAGACAGAGTTACATAATTACCTTCCGATGGCGTAATTTTCTTATCCCTGCTCACTCAGACCCCACTATTGATTTATGACCCCTCCCTCACTCCGATGCCCACTTACTCCCATACTTTTCCCTATCAAGCCCACTTCTCTCCTGTTTCAGAGGGCAATTCACTTTCACTGGGGGAAGAGTCTTAGTTGGAGGGAAAGTGGTTTGAGCAAGAGCCGCTTTACTGTGGACCGACAAAACTATATGGTGCTGATGAAACCAAAACCACAAGAAAAAGTAGTGAGACTGAAATAACCCACAGTCCCTAGGTGCCATCCCACAATTTATCCACATAAAAATGTCCATAAGGGCGTTACCATATAATTAATAACAACCTGAAATAATATTATTATATTGTATAAACAAATAATGAGCTTAGGAATTCTTTTTGGGTGGAGTGCAGTCCTGAGGTATTTAGGGCTACTATCAAAGATCTGACAAACTAGGCTTTATGTAGTTTCCATATTTCCTAGAAAGGTTCCTAAAGAAAAAGACAACATCAAACAAGCCTAAAGTAACTAATAAGTAACACAAAGATATGTGAATAATTCAGTTTGGATGAGGGAAAAAAGGGTGTGAACAATAAAGGTGCACAATATCTCAAATTGAGAATTCCAGGTATGTCTGCTATGTGAGGGGGGAAAAAAACACAAACGTCAAAATGACCTCTAATACAATAGATACTTTGGATGCTTCCACTTCGCTGGCAAGCACTGTCTTGTGTCTGCAGAGCATCAGGATTTTGCCAAGGCCTCCCTGCGTGCCGTCATAGGTGATACAAAGTCTGATTCCTGGGCATTGGTTGAGGGATTGCAGGGATGGACATGGGCAGGCTGCTGCGTACCAATAGCGTACTTCTGAGTGATGGTTTGCGTCATTTGGAAGTGTGCTTCCCATTTAGAAGGGGGTGGAGGGGCTGGAGGGGGTGGAGGACACTTTATTACCAAATTCGGCAATAACCCCTTGTCAACATAGTTGTACTCACCTGACAGAAATCGGGGAGAGC
>OMLF01022073.1:41799-122238 GCA_900302615.1 Holocentrus rufus | reverse complement strand
AGAGAAAGTTAGTAAGACGACGAACGACGTGCAGAGTGATGATAAAAGCTTTCTGCAGTGACCAGAGATCATCCGATTTAAAGTGTCAGCAGTGGAAACAGTTTTGAAATATTACACTGACTCACACATGCGTAAAAAGTGGCAGTGAAAGTCCCACTGCTATGTGCAGAGGATCAGATGGGATCAGTTGTAATATCAACCCAAGGTTTGGGTTTATTCCATCTAAATTCATGTGGAGTATCATCAAGACTGTAATTTCACTAATAAGAGGTAAATGGCTATTTTACCGTAAATGCTGTACTCACTTCTTCATTATGCAAACACTGAATTCAGGGAAGAAGTTAAAATATTCAAATTGCTCGAGAAAAAGTACAGACTCAGAAAAGGGGTGTTTTTCTGAGAATCTATTTATGTAATGTCACCAGACTGCATGAAATAAGATACTTTCCACCAGCTAAATCTGCGGGCTTATTTTCATTTTATCTGCAAATGAAAGACAAGTAATGCACAAGCAAAGAGGCTGCGTTGAGTCACCAAAAAGAGTGGAAAAAAAGTTGAAAGAATATAAAAGGTCAACTTTGGCACCCCGTCCCCCCACAACACCACCACCACCGATGATTTAGTTAAGTTAAATGATTGAATCAAAGTCATGTAACATTTACTGTGGCACCCAAACCAGCTCTCAAATAAGAGTTATAGGAGGCTTCTTGATTGAATCTCTATCATATTTGTCTAGAAACACAAAATTGAGGGAAGGGGGGGGTTGGGGGTCATACACTGAGCCCACTCCTTACCTTCTTCTTAGTAAGTAGAACAGAGTCACATATAAACGTGGACTCCTCTATTAATTTTAGGAAAACCAGAGATCTGGATGAGCCATGAAATGAGGGGTGATGGATGTCAGTTAGGTTGATAAACAACTTAGTTTCCAGCTCTTTTCTCCAAACTGTGACTTCATCGTGGAGGTTTATGTGTTTTTAACAAAAAAATGAGCCAGTGTGACTCAAGAGCACAATTCAAAGGGGAAATCTGGCACCTGAGTTGTTTAAACTACAGTCAACCGGAGAGAGTGACACATGTAACATGAAAATCTTGTGTCTTCCATACTATAAAGTACCACTTGGCCAGACCTAAATACTGGAAAATAAACGAGGTTTGGTAGAATTGTCCTTATTTCTGAAAAGATTTACAACAAATTGCCCCTTTATGTTGGTCATGCCAGCAGCTGAGTAATGCCAGGGAAACAAATTTGGCAAGAATGGCTGGCATTGTAAACTATCCCTCTATAATCTCCCAACTGGAAAGGTGGTGTTTGTGTGACAATCACACAAAGATGTCTCTGTTTATTGAACCCTGTCTTTAAAATATGTACAGAGGAGCCAATTTGTTCTGGATGTTAAACAAAGGTTCACACCTTCAATATACATTTACTGTGCACTCTTATTACAGCGGTGAACGTTACCATGTTGGTGAAGGTTAATATCAGGGCTTGAAATTAGCTTTTTCCCAAGGCTCCATTCAGAAATTTCATTTTTTCTTTAAGTGTGGTCACAATATTGCAGTTAATGTAACTGCAGGCATTTCATCATCTTTATTACTATTGATAATGTTGATTACAAGGTAATACAATGGATTTTAATGCATCAATGTTATTTCTACTTTTTGAGTCAGTAATTTGGGATTTTCAGTTCAAAATGAGTGGAATTGAGAAGGATCAGGAAGAATAGAATAGATAAAAGTGAGTATAGAGTTTGTGTATTTCTGAATATGTCTATTAAGACTGTTAACGTGTGTGTACCAACAGCCATACTGGTGGATAATAGCAGCATTATGCTCTTAATAACCTCCACTTTGAAACCCCAATGTTTTAGTCTTCTCTGTGGCGTATAACTGCCAGTCTGGCATGGACAAAACCTGACGCTGTTTTCTTCGTCAAACACAAGTCAGTCAAAGACCACAAACGTTCCTGGTCTTTCCTTCACGCCCCATCTTTCTTTTGCCCCCATCTCACTGTCACTGACTACTGTTTTTGTCTCCTCCCTCGCTCTTTAAACACGACTATTTCAGTCACAGTTTCCTATGTTTTTGTTTTTTTGGGGGGGGCCAAAAAACGTAGCGCCATATTGAAACTTATTTTTGTCTCGCAAACGTTCGTTATGATTTATCTCTCCGGGCTTGGCCGCTCATTTGACCTGATGACAGAGCTTTGTGTTTACAGCTGATGCTGGAGCCACATCACAGCACCCACCAATCAAAGCCTCCATATTGCAGAAGCTCTGGAAAACTACAGAAATATTCTTGTACGGAAAATGGGCCCGAAAATATAAAGTATCTCACCTGCAAAAGTGCCTGGTCGAATTAGCTGAGTTATTGTCTTGTTTTTATGTGCATCTTAACCAGCTCTTCTCTGTCAGGCAATTTTCAATTCAGTTTTCTCATATTTCTGCATTATGCTTGGAAATAACAATGAGATAACATTTACCAAAATTCTCCCTCGTTAGCTTTCTGGTTCCAGAGAAAATCATCAGAACTTCCTTCCTAGAAACTGCACTGTTTATTTACAAAAATGCCCTGCTCTTATTTCTAACAACAGAGCATTTCCATCGGACGTAGATGGCTTGTTATAGGTAGTAATTTACTGCAAGGTTTGAGTCATTCAGCAGGCCTCATGGCTTTTGTGAGGCTATTGAGAAGCCAACAAGGGAGCTAGAAAACTGCAGAAACACAAAAGTTGATCAGTTACACAAACACCACAAGACTTGCTTTTTGTTTTGTGGCTTGGAATAATGTGAAGACTGACGCAGAGTGCCATCCACTTCTCACTCTTCATCTTCACAGTGATCAAAGCTGTAATGGTGATGAAGCTGTGAAGCACCTGTGTCAAGCATCACCAAAGTACCAAGAACCAACTCACAGGCCAACATTAATAATTACATGTACTGTTGTGTCATGATAATGTACATAACAATCAAAAAGCAGAAAAAAATGGCAAGAAAGATGGACTTCTAGCTCACAGGATACCACATTTTCTTTCAAAGCAAGTAATTCTACTTTTTAAAGGCTTGCATGGCTTGGCTTAGACCACACATTTCATAAAAGTGAGATAACCAGTGTTTGACTTTTCCTTCTCTGAAGGTTTATGTGTGACCTATGAGAGTGGGGTTTGTTGATACATGATTTGCTGGAGCAATATAATTGAATATTTCCTGGATGATATTATGCTTGATATCACAACAACGCTGGATAACTCCTTTGGGGCAACTTTGAATTTCACTGCCATACGGAGTGCAAAATCTGAAGGATTTTGCTCAAAACGTAGACCAGCCAGAGGTTTCTATTCTAATGTAGCTTTCCAAGTCTTTTAAGCCAGGATACTAACATGGAAGGATGACCAATAATCTTTTGAACTTCCTCAGTTCTCTGCAGTAGCACTGGAGGATGACTTGAGGATTCATTCAAGGCCTGCTGGAGGAAGGGGGTCATGTCTGATGAGGGTCAAAAGACTGCCAGCATTATGCAACACTGATTATCATAGTGATGTAATTGTAGCCTCAAATAATTCAATGTGCAAGGCTTATTCCCAGATGTGTATTTGGACCCGCATTGGAGGTCTAAAACCAGATGCAGAGGTTGGAGGTCTCTGCTTTATAATATGTGAAATATAAAATAAAATATAAAGAGGAATTGAGTTGAGGAAATCAATTCTCACTCACGCAACAGGTATCCGAATGTTCATGCATTTGTCATATTACAGTCCTGTGTACTTTCATGTATAAAGTGCATGGAAGTGACTCTTGAAATTTACATTGAATACATACATAACTAAATTTATGTCAGTGGGCAGGGGAATTACATCAGAATAATCACCAGATCCCTTCCACTTTCTTCTCCTGCAATTGCATTTTCATTTTTGAGATGCAATCATTTGGTAATGACTTCCAGATTCCCATTTTCCTCTTTGTGCTGGTGGGATCTGTGGAGTTACGGCCAAATAGTGAGATATATTGAGCAAATTCACAAGAGCTTAAGAACCGGAGAACGCTGAAATGCGTATACAAAGTATGACTAAGAAATCTGGAGGGACCAATGATGCAGGGCCTATAGAAAGACAGATGTGTATGGACAACAGAGCCACATGAAGCAAGCACCATGAATAGTGGAGAGAGAGAGAGAGAGACAGAGGAGAGAGGAGAGAGCGAGAAGTATTCAGTGTAGCTGAGAGGAGGAGGAGCTCTGGCCTTGGGTCCCTGGGCACAGAAGGTGCTGCAGCATAGCTGAAGCTCCACTGCCTATACAAACTCATTCTGTAATTTCACGTCTTATGAATTTCGTCTCAACAGGTTCAAGTAAAGCTAATGGTTATGCTACATATAATACTGGCGATAAAACCACGACATAAATCCACTCTACACCAAAGTTCTCATCTCTTCTCACCTTAAAACTATCCCAAAAACCTTTACTCAAAGTAAATATTAGATTCTGTGTCTGAAATTGTTGTGCTTTTATAATCAATGCTCACATGGTTGACTATTTTCCATGGCCCACCCCTGTTATAATCCTTTGATGCAGCCATGTCATCCTATACTTTTGCCTTCATTACCTTTTCCAGATTTTTTTTCACCACATCCATTAGATTCACTTTCTCTCATGTGCATGTATATGAATTCCACCCCACCAACTTTTTGCATGTGTGCAGTGTCTAATGCATGGGAAACGTGTGAGCCCCCTGACTCAAGAACATAAGGCGGTCTTCTTGTCAGTCAGCGATCCATTTGTCTGCATCCAATTGTGCAAAAACATCCATAAAGCTTTAAGATTCAGGAGGACTAACCAGATTTTCAGATACATACGTGAAGGGTGATGCCTCATAAACATAAACCAAGTAGTTTACGAAGAGTGATCTGACCTGAATTGAGCAAGACAACAACCTAGATAAGAATTCATGAATTCAGTCATCACTCCTCAGTAAGGTTTGCACAGGCAGAAGTGAACACGTGTCTACACATCATTCTACACGGCGAAATGGGGTAATACATTGGTACTGACCCAGATCTGAACACTAGACAATGCGCTGAGCTGTGCATACTGTCAAGACGAGAGGAGAATGTATTGCCCCCATGTACTTTGAAACAAGCGCGCATTCATTGAAAACACACTGAGGATAGGTGCACTTAGCAGAAATGATATGTTGAAGAATACCGAATGCTCAAGAAGGGAATTTCCTGCTTATTATTGAATCCAGGTTTTAGAGCTGGCACGTCGCTTCTGTCTGTACACTTAAAGTCTTATGCATGAGGAGAGGTGTATTCACTCAGGGGCATTTGGGGTAAATTAGTTGATGGATGCAAGGATGGTTATTAAGGAATGTGACTTGTCTGGGTCTCTAGCTTGATGCTGAAACTGTTTTGCCCTGATTTGCCAGTGCATTCAGTGCTAAACAGAATCACACTGTGGGTGTCTTGGGGCGCTTTCGGCACAGCAGAGTTGGAGTTCATTTAAGGGTATGAAAAACTGGCACAATATAAAAGTGAGTAATGCCATGGACACAATTTATTCCTTGAATTCAAATGAGTCAGACAGGTGATAGCCATGGTCAGTTGGAAACCACGAAACCTGAGAAGTTAGCGCCAGCACGGGATGACATGTGATATATTTGGGTCTTTATGTTGCTCAGATTGATGAGATCACATACTAACAGCGCACTGGTCTGAGCAGTAATACATCTGCATCATTCTCTTAAGAACGTGTGGTTTGCTCATTTTATGGCAAAGCGAGAATGATAAGACACATAGCTATGTCTTAAGAAACAACATTAATTTAAAAAAAAAAACCCAACAGCAACAAGATCATGAAGCTACACGCACACACATGAATCACATCCATGCTGAAATGGAGCTCAACCACACAGATGCTGTTGATTCTCCAGCGTTGGTTAAAATGATTAGAGAGGAAAACATAAAGTTGCCTCTGTGAGGGAATAAACCCAGTCATAAAAACACTGGAATTTACTAATGGTTTGAGGTCGATCCTCAAATGCTGTCTTTGTGTCAGTGTAAGGTTGGAATTAATGTTAATGGGCTGAGTTAAGGAAGAGGAGAAATGCACAGAGACTTGATGGTTTATTCTTAGATGCCAAACTCTTAATGGAGCTGAAAAAGTGTCTTAACATTAAAAAGACCTGCCTGGAGAATTACACAATTACACAACAACAACTGAAAACACATTTACACAAACTTGCAATTAACCTATAATTTATTACTCTCATTATGCTGTTGTAGTTGTTAATTTCGTATTGTAAGTTTGATTTCCAAGGTGGTTTTTGATATGATTTTGCTGAGTAGGACTAAATGAGCTTTGGGAATTAATGGAGCAATTTAAGGCTTGCCTTTATGATTGTTGAATTTCATTATTCCTGTTTTGCCTCCTCTATTTTATTGCTTTTTGCAACTTTTCTAAAAAGAAAAGTGCTGCTTAAGCAGAGTTACTATTTGAAGTGACTTTAGGAACTTGACAGACTTCCCAGGTGGCCGCAGTTGCATCCAATGATCTGGCGGTGAGTGATGCACGCTCCTGTTTCTCTACTTTTCCCGCTAGCTCTGTGAGGGAGTTGTGTTGATTTAGCACTCAAATGTTCACGCCTTGTAACCTGGACGACGCCATCTGTTATTCATCTGTGTTTCCGTCCTTGTCTGTCGCAGCCCAGAACATCTCAGAACGTCTCAGAACATCTTAGAACAGAGACACCGGTTTCACCGTGTGACTGTCTCTGTCTTCCTCCAACAACTAAGAATCACCTCTATTACACCCATATTTACTGTTCACTCCACAGCATATCACATCATTCATCGACACTTCAAATTTGGTCGATTAAGAGTTAAAACAGACAAACACAACCATATTAAACTGTAAAAAAAAAAAAGAAGCAAACAACAACACAAAAACACTCATGAAGATCTACACATCCCCTTGAGTAAACACTTCATCACGTGTGCTGGAGCTCTGCGAGTTAAAACTTCGTCACGTGTGCTGGAGGCTCTCAGGCCAAAAATAAGACTCTGTCATTCTAGTGGAGCTCATGTAAATCAGAATCAATACAGGGTGGCTAAAACCTGTATCCTTTCTTCAACACGTGAAAATCTTTTAGTATTTATCATCAATCCAGACCAATTTTCATCATTGTCTGAAGAAAATGTCCTCACATCCAGTGCTAGATCCAGGTCTAGTTGAAATGTCAGCCGACTTCGTGTTGCACTCTATTGGAAGCAACTGTTGTTTTCTTTTCTTTGTCTGTTCAGCTGTAGTGGCTGTTACTGCTCATGCAAACTACCCAGAACTTCTGTTTATTCCACAGAACCCGTTCTCGCTGATGCTGGAACTATAAAACACATAATTTCCTGTTTGCCGGAGAGGTTTTACCTGGTAAAACCCAACCAGATTCTTGGCACTTAGAAAAGAATCATTGAATACAGATTGAATCTATCAATCAGCGATAGTAGCTTTAAAAAAAGAAAAAAAAATAGAGAAACGGATTTTTATGATACACGCTTTAGTCAATGCGATATGACGGCAGTGTTTGACACGTGCCCAAATATCTCCCTCCCTTCTCTTTGTGTTCTGCTGAGTTCATGAAAAGAAAAGCGCAGAGATCCTCAGAGGTCTTTGGGGGATCGTGAAAGTGCACGTGCCACATGATGTATATCTGGGTTGTACTCTATATTATGAACTCATGAGATGGAGGCAATCCTTAATCATTCTGAGGCACTTACAGGGTTCTCCTCTGGGAGACAGAAACAGAAACAGAAAGCCACGGATTACCAAGACATTCATCCAGAGGAGGGGGGCTCAGCTCAAGCTATAGTCAACATGTATGTGGGTAGTGGTCCTGTGAACCGTCTAAAGCTGATGTTATGTGGACAAATTTGGGAAAAAAGTAGGGGGCAATATTTGTGCTGGAAATATATTCTCACTGAAAACAACTTGTCAGTTGGAAATCAAGCTTGATCAGAGAGTAAGCTTTGCTGGCAATGTTTCAACATCAACCAATCAGAGACAAGAAAACTGGTCAGGTGACCTATACTCAACAGAAAATATTTCCAACAATGGTGGCTAGCCAACCTGTTATCAATGTCCTCTTATTCTCCCTGTCTTGACTGAAAAACAATATTATATTAAATTAACTACCAAAAAATAGCTGTGATTTATTTAATCATTTAATCTAGCTAGCCAGCTGCTAGCTGCCAGCGGATTATTCATTATTCTTAACCGCCTAAGCCTATGATAAACATTATGGAAGTCCAGTGGATAACCTTGATAAAATGATTAAATTATTACCTTTTCAATAGAAAAGTTTAGATCAAGATGACAGTGATGGCAGCAGTGTCTGTTATTTCATCCATTTCTAAATGTCAAGCATGTCGGTATTTCCCATTACTCTCTTTGCCTCGTCACTCATATTCGTTGCACGCTGCCAATTTTGCCTCAAATTCGGCCCCAAAAATGCCTTTGTCATGGCCTTAAAACTTCACATCAAAGGCAACACGGACCCGAGATTCATATCTAAAACTTCAGAGAAACCCGTCCATGGAAGAACACCAAGACCGATCCAACATATACAACATCGACATTTCATTTCTGCACTGAAACTTCTCCAGACACGACACACTGCTCTGTTCAGGACTGTCACATCCTTTGTCCTAGTACTCTATGAGCTTGGAGGCACACTTAACTCTCCTTCCCTCTGTCATCGTGACTGTCACAGTGCTCTAAAGGCCCAAACTCTGCACCGGATCGCCTGTGATGTCTGGGTGTGGTTGTCCTTGAAATAGTTTCATTTGCAAGTATAAACACATCATTCTTCACTGGTGAGATCAATACACGGCCAAATGACCTCACACAGACAAGGAGCGGCCACGCACCAATATATCACTCACAACGACTTGAGTCTTCCCAGTTTTTCAACGTGTTTAGTTTCGCTCGCCGTCCTCGGTGTTGTGGATTAATTCATTCAAGCAAATCTACCGAACTCCTCAGTCCAGTTATAGCACTTGGGCTACATCGAGGATTTCGCCACATTAAAATGAAGAACAAACATGGCTGCATCAATTCTCTCCAACGACAATTTATTATGTTTTGCTCCAGTCTTTGCTCACAGGAACACTAAAGCTCACTGTGACAAGGCAGAGTCAACCTCGCCAGTACATACCTTTCACTGTGGCATAACAAACACATGCACGCACACAAAAATGTGACAAATGACATAAAATATGACCTGTCCCATACCCTTCCTTCCTTTTATGTATAAGATCAATTCCTGTGTTAGTTGGGAAAGTAATGTATGTCTGGCAACATACGATATATCATGCAAATTCACAGCTGTGTTTCATCTGACATACATATATTTATGTAATGGTGCATCGAGACAATCTGCCTTGGTATCAATTAAACCACAAAGTCCAATAAGACCAAACAGATGAAACGCAGAAAATTGGACGGCAGGAAAAGGAAAGATGAGCAGCCGTCTGAAAATTCACTTCCCTCTGACGGAGTTGCAACCTGGCGCCGTTTCACTGGATTTATCATTCTAATGTCAGCATCAGACAGCGCATCCAAACACAACATCCTTTCGTAACAGGGTTGAAATAAACAGATAGTTAGACAGACAGACAGATAGACAGGCAGACTGTAGGTACAAAAAAAACCATATTGGTCCTAAAGGGAAAATTCCATTCACACTGATCTGTGATGTTCAGGAGATTCCAGGAGTTATTTTCTAATGAGTTGCTGCGATTGACTTTCCTGTTGTCCCCATTTGCCCTCAACCTGCTTCGCCAACTTCTGCTTTAGCTGGCGGTTTCCTACATTTCCCAGAATAACTTTGGACTGTCCCCAGAGGCAGGACGTGAACTGACTACATCCAGCGGTGGGTTACATGTGTAAGCAGTGACAGTGGCGGCGATAGCATAATAAGAGCAAGAGTGTGATAGATTCCTTTTCCATTTTACAGAAGCAAAAATATTTATCCATATGAGATAAAAAAGCCTACTGAGGCTTGCTGAGGTCAACTGGTTAATTCAGGTAACTGTCTCTCGAGAAACTGTTTTCTCTGCCTTCACTATGATGGATTTCTGGCTGTATGCTTGTTGAACATTTCTGCACAATTGTGCACCGAGAAAGAAGCCCATCGCTCTTTGATTCTGAGGGACTGTCACCAAAATGTAACATTTACTGCTTCTTTTGTCGATGGTTTAACCTTCTGTACTATCCAGCCTCACTGTAGGTGTGCTGGAAATATCTTGATGTGATATCATGTGGTCTCCATTTGGCTAGCTTCTCACAGGAATAAGAAAAGTATTCTACCAAACAACAAAATGGGCCCAGAAATGCCAGGTGCATCAGCTGCTGTTTAAGAGATTTATGGAGGAAAACCTTTAAGTGGGTGAGAAATATAAACTGAATCCAGGACAGTGGGAATGTTGGGAGAATGCATACTGGATTACCAGGAGGTAATATAATTTACCCACCCCAAAAATGTTAGATTGGTGAATGACTTGGACTGATTACAGTAACAACAGTACACAATTGGATTCAGTAGATAGCTAAAAAGGCTCTTCAGAGCTTAAAATTTAGAAAATATACTGATGCCCAATAAACAAATCAAATGAAATACAGTGCCTGATAGTCATATTAGTTATATTTTGTCAGTATTATAACTGAAAAACACTTTGGATGCATCAGAAAAATCTTTATTATGAATCAATTTAAACATTTACCACTTAATGTTTCCTAGTAATTATCAGTAGATGCTTTGGTGGTAAAACCTCTTATCTACATCGCTGTTATCTTAAATAATTGTCATATCACATTCAATACTTTCAATACAAGCAGATCTATTCAGTTCACAGTTCAGTTTCACAGGGAGTTGGAGCTCTACTTTAATTTTACTGTTCTATTAAAGTACAGTTTATCTGACCAATTTAACTGACTTGACCAAGAGAGAGAAAAACAATTGTAAAGCTCAATAAAAGTGGACGGGCGTGTCAGTATGAACAGTAGTAGCATCTGTGTATCTGGCAGCCATAGAGGTTGCGCCCAGCTGATGTCATGGGCCCTGTGTGTTATGCTGTTACAGCCCACATGTGGCGGTCACAGTCACAGTTATAGAATTACATATGTTCCACATACTGAGCAGCATGATAAAATGTTGAGACTAGACGATCCATCGAAACACAGTGGAACACAATAGATTTTTAAAGGTTCATCTTGTAAACACATACTGAAAAAAAACCCAGAGGTTCAAAATAATTGAAGACAGTTACAGTAAACAATGGGTGAGACTGACAATTTGAAGCATAAATGACAAAAAATGTTTTACCACACATATAAAAAAAAAAAACTATTCCTGTCGTAGAAGCAACTGTATTCATTTTTCATTTCATTTTCATGGATTTCACTTCTAATATTTGTTCCTTTCCAATTTTTAACTTTAAATTGATGTTTTGTCATTTTTATCTTGAATTCTATTCTTCGGGGGGAAAACAGTCTATTCATTTTCTCTGCTAATGTTGACGACTGGGACTCAATCTGGCTCCCATAATACAGCCCAAACCAAAAAAAAACTCTTAAAATCTCCATTCACAGGGAAATCTTAGCCAGGCCTTGGAGCTGTTTTAATGAAACCTGCATGGGCTGTGCTGCAGCCTGCTGTAATTACACGGCCACGCTGGGGACGTTCTGCACAGCAGCACTGGTGTCATGAGACAGACAGGCCCCACCGCTGGGCTGAAACAGTCTCAGCTTCCCATCCAGGGTCCCAGTCAACAGCTAGAAGAGACAGAAAGGGGGGAGAAAAAAAGATGGTTTCATGTTTAGTCTTCAGTTAATCAAAATGTGGATGTCAACGTCCAGGTACTATATCATCATCGCTCTCCATTTCAGGACGTCTGCAAAGCTTGATTCTCAACCGAGCTTGACCAAGTTGCATAATTGCACACCTGCATCCCCAAAAGAAGCAACACGAGCAGCATCGCGGTGGCTGAGATCCATAACGTGTTTCCTGTAAAAATTCTTGATTTTCCATACCTGTCAAGTTATCGCGAAACCTCGACGATGCCTGATGTGAACTTCGTTATATAACTTTGTTTAATCAGCGGCGCGGCTTTGGGGCTTTTGTTGCCGGTAAAAGTCCTGGTGAGTCAACTGTTTACAGATTAATAAGGCAACCACCCAAACAATAAAATAAGATCAGCACACCCACATATGCGCATTTGTATACACACAGGAAATCGTACGCCACACACAGTAACTAAAGTGTGTAAATGCCGCACACAGACATACGCAGAATCACCTCTCCTTTATATTTCTTAGTGAGGAGGGAGCATTATCTCATCCCTTCCCATCAGCCAGCTGAGCAGAGCAGGGTGAGGGAGCATTACCTCAGCGCTCTGGCAGCCAATCAGCATCAATAGCGATGGGAAACCTTCCATTTGAGGTTAAGCATGAGGCTCATGATACACATCCATAACTGCAACCGACACATATGAAATGGATGGCTGTGGCATAAGTTAAGACTATGTTATTAACTCAGATGAATGGCGAGAGAAAGGGTTACAGTTTTCTCTTCGTTTTCAAGCATGCATGTCACACCACCCCGCAGCACTAAAACAACAATTATTTAAAGTCAAGTTTGTTTATGTAGCCCTTAATCACATGGAATTAAAGTCTCAAAGGGACTCTCGACGCCCACATTATGAAACAATAAATGAAAACAACAAATGAAACAACGCCCCCCAACGTTAGATACTCAGTGAGAACAAGGAACAACTCCCACAAAAATCCCACTGGGAGAAAAAAAATAAAAATGGATGAAACGTTGGGAGGGGCCTCACAAAAAGGGATTGCCCCACCAGGATGGTTGGATGTGCGATGGGTGCAAACAAAGATTAATTATCATTGAACATCAACAAAGTACACCGCATTAATAGAATGAGTGGAAGAGCGGTTGGGTAAAAGTCAAGATCTTGTTCAAACCAACATGGTGACCACTGCCATTGATGATTGACACACATTTTAAGTAGGTCAATGCAGAATATCTCAGAATATAAAAACATCATTACGTGATCATCAAGCAATGATGAAAAAGTAGTCTTTTCCTGTGCACCAAAGGTATTTCTTGAATTTGAAATAAATAAATAAATCATCTACCATCAGCAAAGCAAATGTCTATGCTGGGAAAGGGAGTCACAACCGCCGAGGTCTGAGGATGACTCAAACACACACTGACTAAACTGGGTTGGATTTAATCTCCGCTTGATGGTGATCCTTGTAGCAGCTCCTCTCCTATAGCCACAGAGAGGATTTCCATGTGTGTGTGGAACGCTTGGACAGAGGAGTTACCCAGAAAGGCAGCCAGGAAAGCACAAACATACACCCACATGAGCATGTGCGAACACATGTTTGTCTTCCCTTTGGTACTTAAATGTAGGTAGAGGGGGATTGTTTTACATATAAAAAAAACGCTTTAAAATCTCCCGCGAACCACACGTTATTTGACAGCTCGTTTTACAAGGCCCGCTATCTCCTTCCATCGCTCTTCTTTCGCTTTGACCCTCGGCTCGCTGAACTTAATCCACCAGCCAAGCTGTCTGGGTCCTGCCCCTTGGCTGCTGAAATAGCTCCTTAAAACTTAAGGAGGTCAGAGAGCAGCTGCATTAGCAACCATGACTCTCCTCATCAACTGCCACCCAAAGCCATTAGACCTTGTAATCAGCTGGAGACATTTACACTCAGTTTCTCCTCCCTGTAAACACACAACACAGGTTTGGGGCTAAGTCACAGATCTCTACAATAAGGCGGTACCCTCATTTAGGAGAATGGTGAAGTTCTAGCATATTTCTGATCCCTCGCATTCCATCTACTCAACCTTCAACCTTTGGTCACAGAGGCTAGAGCAACGTGTGAGCTGCTGATGACCGCAGGTTTTGGGTGAACTTTAGGGTCAGAAGTCAGCTTGTTGTGACTGTAGACGTACACATACAGCGCGGCGTCATTCAGCCCCATCATAGCTACGAAACATTGACATCCCATTTCTAAGAGACGTGCTTTTATCTGTGTGTGAGGATTTCATTTGCAATGCCAGACATTCATTTTACATTTCATGTTTTGTTTTGCAAGACCCAGTAATGAATGGAGAAACATATAAATGTGCAAATTGTGGACTGTCATTTCCTTTCTGATGTTTGTTTTTTTAATCTTTGGTAAATGAATGTCTCATTCAAACATTTTCAGGGAACTGTGGGACTGTGAGGCAGAATTATAATTTAAACGGTGTGTCATATTTTACATAATCTAAGTTATTGTCAGGCTTGCTGCCATACCATGGATGAAGGATCACAAATCAATAGTTCAAAGCTCAAATAAAAATGATGATTAAAGTTGCAATGTGGGTTAGATTTTCAGTGCTGAATGTTTCTGTGAAATATTGGCATTCTGGATGACAGAAAATGTCCGTCTGTGAAGAGAAGTCTGAACAAATGTTGAGGCTTTGAAGATATGGGGAGCAATGTCTTGTCCTCCCACAAGACATCATTCAAGCTGCACAGAGCGGAGTCTTTGCTAATGCTAAAATACCAGGATGTTCCAGACACGCTGAGAGGGGGAGGAAGATCCAGATGAGAGGACCGGGATGGAGCAGAGGGGAGAGACTCCAAGGTTAAACTCTCAACTCGGTGGCAAACGTCTAACTGAATGAGACACCTGGGTCATCCTTGGGAAGGATTTATGAAGTGAGTCAACAGGTAGTGTTGACACGGATATGTGTTGTCATGGTGACAATACATATCTCCTCTTATCTTTTTCCATTCATAATGTGAATGGAATGCTCTAGATGAAGCTAGTATTCCACTAATTTCACTGAGAACCATTGATTGTTGAAATTTTCATTTTCATAAAATATATGTAAAACTATCTAAGTGCCAAATAGATGAGTATAAACTAGTATGTATTATTTCTATAAAATATTTAGCACTTTGTGTAGTACTTATTCGGAAAGGTGACTAATTCAATTTTTGCATTAAGTTAGCATTTTTGTTAAAGTCAGTTCTCTTATCGCATTTATTATTATTAATGGCAATTTGAACAATTCAAAACAGGAAAATGTAACAGTCTATTTATATCTGTCCCCCTCAGACTCCCTGTCTGGTCATCTATTTGCCCCCCAGCCAGGCTGTTTGACAGCTTGCGTAGGCAGATCCCATTTATAAGGTCCTGGACAGGCCCATCTGGGTGAATGGAACAAAAGGCAGAGGAACACAGATATGATCAGCCTCATAGCATTCCGTGTGCTTCGTCCAGGACTTCTGCTTGGAAGGTTTCTTGGAAAAATAAAATGCAGGGCATACCCCAAGATAAAAAGAATAGGGAATGGTCAATAAACTTGACATAAAGACTGTCCAGATTAATGGTATGACTACTGTAGATTTAATGAATCGTGGAAAACACCACTGTTGTGAGCTCTGGCTGTTACACTGAAAAGTTTCAGATTCAGACCTCTGTATCCCAGCCAACTTTCATGCCATTTAAAAATCTATTGACATGCTCACTAGTTCAACAAAGTATCACAACTTTAGATGATTACTTTTCTGCATCTTTATAGCTTTTGAGTACATTAGTTTTCCTCCAAAAAGTGTATAATTTTCTCATTGAAAATGCAGACAAAACCCTCATATATATACTCCCTGCATGACATTATAAAAGGCAATCAGTCATTTAAAGAGCTGACTCTATAAATTCTATTTTTAGCAAAGCAAACAGTGAGTCAATGTAAAACACTGAATGCTTCCTGAAGACTGCCAACTGTGTCTTTTAAGGGTAGTCATATTCTGACAGAGGTCCAGTTTCATCAAATTATTTTTATGCTGCATTTCAATTATTTCCACAGGAACCATGTCATTCCCTATGAATGACACAGTCCCCTCATGGTCAGACAGTGATGAATGTGTCATTTTTTCCTCCAATTGTAGGAAATAAACACGAAGAAACAAATGAACAAACAAACATGCAAATGCAAGGAGGCCAATGTTTAGTCTTACCTGAGATTTCTATGTGAGGGACAAATAGTAAAGTCAAATTGTCTTCATATTATTGTGCAAGTCACTGGAAAAAACACTGACTTAACTAGTAGTCTAAGCAAATGTCTGAAACTTAAAGAATCTGTGTAGCATTGAAGTGCATGCTTGAAGTGAAGCAGACATAAACATACAAGATGAGCAGTTGTTAAATCATTGTGCAGGAGGAGCTGAAATAGTGCTGATCAAGTGAATTCCTCTTCAGAAACATCTGACCACTGCCTTCTTAGTGCATAAGGTTCTTTTCTATTAATATTGATACCGCATGTGTTTACTTATGAAAGAGGCCCTAGCGATGCACCGTGTAATTTTCAGCTATTATTATACTTCATATGTGATATGTACGTACTGTATTTGCGCTGTGTTCATGCATACTGTAAATGTGCATATTAAATAAATCCCATGACAACACACACACAACCTTGCCTCCTGTTCGCTGCCAGTTCAGCTGTGTTGAAGACAGGCCAGTTGATGTCAGAAAGGCTGTCTCAGCTCAGTCTGCGTCTCACTCTGATGAGACATTCTGGAACAGACGGCAGAGTCCACCTCTGTATTTGCTGTCTGGCCACCAAAAAGGGAGCCTTCTGCTCTCTGGGGCCAGGCAGAGCGGAAAAAGAAGAGATAAAATAAAAACGACAAGGACCGAGCTGTGTGAATAGCTTGTCAAATGCCAATTGGCCACAAATGAAATGATGCAGTAAATAGATCTTTTGGGACACCAGCTGCATTTTTTCGCCTGCCTGCAAATAGCTTGGATTTGATGATACATGGAGACATATGGAGACTAGAGCAGCATGGAGATTGAAAGCCACTGGAATGATTCATTCATCGTTCATCCCCCTGGTTGGGATGACAGTCAGAGTGCTTCAACTTCTAGAGACAGCTGCTGGTGTCAGGAAGAGGTCACACTCCTGCACTAACTTCAACATTTCAATTGCAAATGTAGTTGAGGAGAAGTGTTTGGAACTCACTCACTGAGGGTTTTGAGGTCTGACCCTTCTCTAACGGACATCTTCAGCATGCTTCCCCGGCTAGGTCCCAAAAACTTCAGAGATGTCCCAGTAAAAACAGACATGCCCCCTACCTTACCCCTAACATTTCTTGAATAACGTTTCAAGTGGCTACTGTCCATGTGGCCGTTACATTCAGTACTCTTTCTCCATAAAGCGCAAATCTTTTGAACATCCATAAACCAAAAAGGATGTACAGAGTATAAACAGAGAATCTCTTGTGCCGGTTGAAATGTGATTTATGTAATCCACCGTCCATGTAACCTACTTCATGTTGGGAAGACCTTAAGATCCCTTAAAGTCAGGATTAAGGAGCAGATGCACCATCAGGAATGGAAACATACGAAATCCAATGGCTGCTCGTTTCAAAAAGGCTGGACACAGCTTGACATGTTTCAGACATTAGATTTACCACATGGAGGGGACTGAGTGTGTTTTTGGATATACACTCTGAGCACAGCGCTTTATCACCAAATGGCATGAATGAAGAATATGATTTCAGGCCCTTCTTAAAATGAAGTACCCCTTTGAGGGTAGGATCTGTTCTTTTCTTATCCCTTCTGTTTTAAAATGCGCTTAATGACAGCATTTTGCCAGATGTTTTTCTTGTTTTACAAAGTTGGTTGCACATATCATGAATATTCTCAATGTATAACTGGTGTAAATGTTGTAATTTAATTTAATCTATTATTATTATTATTATTATTATTATTATCATTATTATTATTAATTTTATTTTTTATGTGCCAGCATAAGCACACACCCGGTCAGATTTTTTGAGAGCATTCATACCATTATGCAGCCTTCTTTTTAAACTTTTTCTTGTGTAACACTGTACGTTTTTTGGGGATGTACGCAATCTAGTCTTTGTTTGTAATACATTATTTTCCAAACCTTTCATCATTGGCTTAGTTAATGACCTTGTTCTTAAGGTAGTGTGAGGACACTGGGGTGTCATGCATGCATAGAGTGCTCAACTTCTGGTTCAAAGAACCAAGAAGGTTTTGATTGAGTCTTTCATCTACAACATCTGAGTTCTTTCCTTCTTTCATTGATCATTCTGGTCCATTCCTCTTTTATTAGCCTGAACATAGTGGAGACTGAAAGAAGAGACAGAATAGAGAGAGGTGATAACGTGACAAACTAGGTCATGAATTATATTTCTGTAAAATTTCATGTCATTATATTTGAAACACAGTCGACAACAAGCACACCTGGTTTAGAACTTTTCAAAGCAATATCCTAGGTTTCATTTGGTGGCTGAGGCTCGTAAAAGTCGCCTGGAACACAAACACACCCTATGCCATCGTATATAAGCCGTTCACATCTGGTAGGTCAACCACAGGTAAAGATTACTCCTTTTAGTTTTCTGCCTTGCTCACAGACTGTGATTCATGTATGATTCAGAGGACTAAAAGAAACAAATAAAGTTGTTGCATATGTTGTATTTCTCTTTCAAACCTACATGTCTACTGTGTCCAGACAGCGAAGTGGTTAAATCCTCCAACTCAGGAGCTACACTTGTCCCACCACTTTCTCTCATGTCCCTCTGGTACTGTCTCCTGCTCTGCTTTCCAACTCTCTGAATAAATTTGAAATTGTTAACGATGCTTGGACAGGCCACCAGCCTTCCAAAAAAGGAAAGAAAAAAATTCTCTTAAATTATTAAAATGGTCCTACTCCTTCCCCTTCCCTCCACTCTGTTGCAATGTTGCACTGACCTACACTTCTTTAGCAAAGCTCAGTGAAAACTGAAAATAAGATCAGGCAGATAAGGTGTTAACTCTACCAATTAACACTCAATTGTCAACAATACCACTTTTACTATATTTTATTCATTAGACACTGCTCAGTAAAGAATATATGTAATTTGTGTTGTTAACTATGATGAAAATTTGTAATGCATGTGTATAGAGTTAATAGAGATGAAGTGTCTGACTGATCAAAAATTGGTGACCACTGTATTGTGCTGTAGTCAAACTACGTGCTGCGGAAACAAAGACGAACCACCGACACATGTGGCCGTGCGTGCTTGTCTTCGTTCTGAATGTATTCACATCGGCCAATAATCTGTTCTCAATATAATACACTGGGGCTTCAAAGCATACTCACTTTAACTCATTACTTGATAACGCTCGAGTGTTTATCATTGTTGGAAACAGGAATGAAACAAGAAAAAAAAAAATATCTCCCTGCTCGCGACAGGAGACTGTTTAAATTGGTTCAATAGTAATCCTCGTTATTCATTTTGAAACACAAATTATGTCTGTCAGTGTCTTCCAGAGAATCACTAATGAGCTCATCTTTGGCAAACACTGCTAAGACCTTTTTGCTGTTATGATGTGGAGCAAAGTAATGGGAGAAATCAACTCCTCTGGATGATAGACTACAGTAATCTGAGTAACCCAAATAGAGCACGGCCTCCCGAAATCTATTCCTCAAGCCTGACCCAGTAACCTGTTTCCGTTCACTTAATGTTGACTTGCCTCCGGCTACAGGATGTTTCTTTACCTTCACTTATAGACATAAAGGAGCTCCAATTTGATTTAACAGCCTGAAGAGGCCAAGAGCTGATGCACAGTCCAGTTTGGCTTCTGTAAGTCTGATTTTATCATAAAATAAAAATATGCTTCACAATAGTTTGCAAGTCCAACTGTACAGTAGCAGCGTAGATCCAACACACGGGAGCTCGCAAAGGGTTACAGAGGTATGCTATGTAAAGTCCCATAAGATTTTACAAGATGGCAAAGTGAAGTAACAGTAAAACCTGGGATCTCTCATTACTGAGTAAAATACAGGATGGCTGATGGAATAAACCTTGGAGGTAGACCGGCTGCCTTGATGGTCTTTTAAGTGTTAGAGTGGAAAATATGTGTTGCATTATCTGTCTGTGCCTTGAATATAAAAAGTTCTCACAGCTGCAAATACAGAGCATCTGTCTCAGAAATGTGGCTTGATAAAGTATGGTGAGCACAGAGCTGGGAGCACTCAGAAACTACATGCAACAATTTTACTATTAAGATATTCCATGACCTTGGTCTGGTTACAGTAAGGCCGGACAACTGTTTCCCAGGACTGCTTCTTGATCTTGCAATCTTTTTCTTATTTACATCTCTTGTTTGTTGGCCACATACACGAGAGAAATGAAGAAGGATATGTATCTCTTCCAGCCAGACATTAGATCAACAGCATCAAAGTTAATCAGAAGCAGACTGCCCAGGCTGAGCCAGACGCTCAGCAGATCAGCACAAGATTAACAACTTGAAGAGTAGTGAAAAACACTTTTCAGCTAATGGGAAAGCAGAATTAGAGCTCTCTATAGCTATCTGTGTTTGACATGTCAGACTCAAGTATATCACGTACATATACACTACATAATACTGCATAAAAATGCTTGATTTTACTGAAACAACTGGTGTAGCCTTTGCACCATCAGCAATGTAATGAGGGGTGATAATATGAATGATGAGACAGCCTCTGTCAGAGTTGAAGGAGGAAGTTTCTTGATTCTAATAACTGAAATAATTAGAAATCCTCAAGTTTTCCCCAGTTTTCCCAGATGAAAAGACTGACTATGCACTCTCTGCATGTAGCAACAGTGTTAAATATGGAGGCCGCAGGTATTTCAAAGCATCAGTGTACTACAGATGATGGATATGCTGCAGGCCCCTGCCACGCTCTTATCAGTAGAAAAGCAAACTTTTCACCAGTTCTTTCAAATTGCCCGAGCCCTGTCAGATTGTTTTATAAGCCACATGACAAATCATGTCTCCTACTTTCAGCAAACTCTAAAGCAAAGGAGAGAATCTCTGTCATTAGCATCCTGTAACTGGACAAAGGCATACTACTGAAACAAGCAGAGATATGTAACGGGAATATTGGTAGGATTTTATTAAAATATGATGAGTCAGAAGTAGAACTTGGTCTTGAAGCTTCAGGCAGCTAAGCACTTCTGTGGCCCATACTGGCAGCAGGAACTAACCATTTTAATTTTTTGAACGTTTCATTATCCTGAAATCACATAATGTGACGTCACTAAACTGCACGCTCCTCAAACCTAAATTTCTTAGCGGACAGGGAGGAGTGGAAGTTTCGGCAGCAGGACCGACCCGTCCGTCCAGCTTTCTCAAGGATGCAGTGTGCAATCGCTGCAGTTTATGAGACATCTTTGTATTTCATGTTTAAATTTCGATGTGTCACTTCCTATGGGCCAGGAAGATTCTCCACCCATGGCCATGTCCAATAATTGGAGTGACTTTAGTGAATCAGGTGAATCAATGGGACCTTCATTAGTGGGAATGCTCATTTCTGCTGTGGCCAGAATGTGTGATTCAGATTGATAAGAGGGGTGTAAAATCTGCTTAATGGAGCTTTAAATCTCAGATTTTCCCTATTTGATAAGACTGTTACAGGTCTTCTTACCTCTGAGAGATTTCGAAAACAAAAAATGGGCCACAGTCAATGTTGATTTCAGTTACTGATGAAGAACAGGTCTGTCCCTCTGGGTGGGCAGCAGCTCTAACAAAAAGGTAGTTGTGCGGCGGTGGAATGCACGACAGGCCCCAGCTGTCTGCTAATTGCATCCAGAAAATTGCTTGACAAACAGTGGAGTAGACAGTTTGCCACTACAGACTTGCTTGTCTAATAAGTAGCTGTAATCCAACAAGCCATCAGCGGCTGGTACGGCAACTTTCGTACATCAGCAATTCTTTCTGTGCTCAAGATGAAATTCTACACCATACATTTCTATGTACAGCACAAAGAGGAATTCATTTTAGTGACAATCACAATGTGTGTGTATATGTGTGTAGAAAGTATACTGAAAGCAGGTATGAATATTTCCACCCACCTCTAAAAATAGACACCACCACAAGAACGCGCATGGCCCTGAACCACAAGTCCAAAATACTGTAGTGATTATATAGTTTGATGTTAGTTTGTGTCAGTTACATGTTAACACAAGGAAGACTTCTGCTGGAAACACAGTACACAACTTCTAGCCGGTTTTGAATCATGATCTGGCCATCCTAGCTGATTTCCACGGTTGGCCTGAGTTTGTGCTGGTTGTCATGCCTCTTGATTTAGCTGCAGACCCACTGGAGCCCTCCAATTCTTTCACACATTTGTGAATTTTATGACTTCAATCTCGACAAATCTTGACAGGCTCCTGTAATCTGAGATGGCCAGTGACACAAATCTGAGAATAGAGACCTGTAATACCTAACGAGAGTCTGCATATGAAACTTGATGAATAATAATGGCACTGGTGTACTACTATGGCATCTCTACAAGCCTTGGTTTATGAATATATTCATGTTGGTACTCAAAATGCACAAACACAGAGGTGCAATTCTGAGTACATAAATAAATGCTAATCAAGTTGGCTCTGGTGGAGATTATCTATATTTCCACATTCTATATAGGATTACCATCACTAATTATTGCAACTAATTTAGCCTAATAATAACTGGCTATCCAGCACATACAGTGTCTTTGACCATACCATGATTACGAAATTTTGCACATTTTGAGAGGATCTCCTCAGATTTGAACTGTTGAGTGTCTGATGGTACAACTTTCACACATTACCTGGAGTTTGCACTTTTCTAATTCTTTTTTCATTACTTTTCCTACAGCCTAGATGTCTTCTGTCTGTTTCCCAAGTATTTCCTCTTTATTCTGTCTCTATTTTTTTCCTACTCAGTTAGTCACTGTTGAGTCTGTGTGACTGAGAACTCAAGTATGTCTCATGTTGCAAATTAAAAAAATGGAACATTTTCAAGATTCTGAGATGGCATCTAATATAGTGTTTTATATCACCATTTGCACAACATCAGATGATAAAAGAATGGTGTTACTCATAGAGGGTGAATGCAGGCATGTGATTGGCATTATAAAATGGACCTTTCCTATCACAGATGTTTCATTAAAAATAAAACTTCCACATGGCTCAGTGGAACAACATCCCACATCCCAGACTTATGACCCGTGCACAGACTCTGAACAATGCAATTGGTAAAACTTATTCACTCCTTTAACAATCGATCATGAGTCAAAACTGTTTTACACGAATGAACAAACACTGTCAACATTATAAACAAACAGTTTTGTGGCATGTGTTCACACATTCTACATAAGGAGAGTTTTCTTTCTGAAAACAATAAAACCAAAGGCATGACTATCATTTATCAAAGTATTGCAATTTTGTTTTAGTGCAGCCATGTACAGCTCTCTCCTGTCGATGAATAAAAAATACCTCATGACACATCAAATGAGTTTTAGAAATTTAAATTGGAGAAAACAAGATGCTTGGTCTTTAGTGCCTCATTTTCCTGACTTTTTAGCGTTCATGCGTTCATGCAACACAAAATGTACAGAGGTTTTGATGTGGTGAGCAAGCTTTGACTGATGACGTGTTTCTTTAAACTCTGCAGATCATTGTTATTAAGCCAGTTAATGGTGAAGGATCAAAATTTACATGTTCAACCTTGGAAATCTGAATGCATCGTTGTAGATTGATGTGAAGTTTAACTCAACGTAGTGATGCAGTTTACCATGCAGATGCAAAACATGTGCCTAAAAGCCTAAAAGGCAGTCAACAAAAATCCTTATGAGACACCCAGCAGAGATTGTGATATTACTCTTTTAAAGGAATTATTTTCAGATCTAGAATGCTTTGATCAGTTCTAAGGGGAACCTTTAACGAGACAATAAAATGATTCCCAGAAGAATTGTTTCTCTGTTAGAAGGCCGCTGAGGAATTTGTTGGATAAGACGTTGAAAGGATACTGGTAAAGCACTGTAGATCCTAACTTTCACTTTCCTGTAATGGCAGTTCAAGACAGACAGTATTTGTCCAGTTTTAAGTTTTATTTCATGCTTTCTTTGGCTAGACCTAGCGTAGTGCCTGGATTTCTAAAGATATCCACTTCCATTCAGTTTAAGAGGCAGTAAGCCCGGCAAAGGAAGAATTTTTGTAGGGTTTCCCCACAGTGGAATATTTGTGTGCTATAAATTCATCATAGAGATGTCAGTCAGAATGGAGTTGCTAGGCCCAATAGAAATATTGTGACCACCTTAATAAACTGAAGCCTTTGAAGCATGTTTGAGGCATGACATATGCAGACAAAATTGAGTAACTTTCTCTGCATTGCATCCCTTTCCAAAACACTTGATCTCTCTCGCTGTGATGAATGAAAACCCTTCAGGACAGGAAGGAAGAAGCTGTGCACTCAGGGCTGACATCCACTCTGTGTTTATATGGGGGTTAATGGCTTTTGTGAGATTCTGAATTTATGCCCATGCACACAGGCATTTTGTAGATCTAAACTATGCATGGAACTGGGGTGAGATATTAAAGTAACTCTCAAGAAAGTGACAAGTTTACTTTCTTTACAGATCAGAGTCAATTGACAAATGTGGTTCAGCTATATGATCAGCAGTAATCCGCAACAGTGCAATTCAAATAAGAGATAGTATCATTACATGCTCTCATAATGCAGAAATATAACAAATATGGGGATCAGTTCTGGTGAGCCCAAGTATTTTAGATTTTGCCGCAAGGAAGAATTTATAGTTTCACAACTTTCTTTTCTTGCTATCTAGGCCTTGCAACCACGTTGAATACCCACCTTATCCCTAAGGTAGAGTATGCTTAGCCACGCTATGTGACCTTAGCCTGAGGATATCATTCCTTTTTCACTAATACTTGGTGTAAAGAGCAATCAGAGGTTGTGCAGACCAACTGAGTAAGCAGCTGAGTGGCAGTCAGCAGTGTCTCTGTGCAGCTGCCATGAGGAAGTTGAGGCAGAGAGATGTTGAGATGAGATAGCTGTAGTTTCTCCTTGTGACTACTACTACTACTACTACTGCTGCTGCTGCTGCTGCTGCTGATGTTGCTGATTCTTACATCATTTTCCATAGTTTCTATCACTACCTAATGACAGTCCTTACATAATCTACTTTAGTATTCAAAAGACTTGAACAGTGTTGCATGACTTTTAAATCATGCATATTTCATCTTTCATGAAACACAGGACAAGATCAAGTAAAAGTTCTACACAGTACTCTAGAATAATTTTTACTGCACACTGAATACCTCTATTCACTTTATCTAAAGTGCAACACAAAATAAATTCATATGATTAAAGTGCTTTTCTCATTCAACACATCATTCACTGTACCACTGACCCTGGGTTACCCTACATATGAACAATAAAACTGAAAACTGAAACAGAGACTACAACATTTCCAAAGTGACCTTCAAAATACACAACCTTCTAAAATATGCCTTGGAGAGAAATCTTTTGGCCTGACATGGCAACATGACCTCTGCAGGACACTGCTCTTGCCTGTGACCTTTTTATCTCTACTCTAACTTTCATCTGTCTTGCCTGTCTGGGATGCTTGTGAGCATTGAAAATGCCTGGAATAGGAACAAAACACATTGTTTATGAGCTAAGACAGTATGATGAATGATATGAGTATGTTCTCCTTGTACTTTTATCGGGGCATAAAACAAAGCTTCCATTACAGTACACAAACTACTAATCCTACCAGTCTTTATAGGTAAAGTCTAATGAAAGCAAAATGTTTCATTTCACCTCTATGTCAGTAATTACCGGCTATATCTCTCAATAAAACCCAATAATCCTACAGCCTTGACACGCTGTAAAACTGCCTCCGCAAAATCATGTCTTGGATGTCTGAGAACATTTTAAAACTCAAAGTCAATAAATCTAAAATAAATTTATTTGATCCTCCAAACTCCTACAGTAGGCCTCACAACAAAGCAGAGAGTCTGCCTGAACAGTGTCCAGAAATCTAGAGTTGTTTTAGACGGCAACTGGATTATTGAAGATCGGGGTTAACGGGGTCACCCACTCCTACGACTTTCAGGTGTTTTCACCCTCTGCTGATTTGGAGGATATTCATGGTTTTATGTCATCTCCGTTAAGCTATTGCAACTCCCTTTATACGTGGCGAAAAACACAGTAACACATGCATATCACAATCCTGAGTCATAGGTGCTGGTCAGAGAAAACTGAAATAAATCAAAGCAAACAAACTCTGCACACTGTGTAATGCTCCCACAAGCTTTTTCATCTGATGAAAAACCCTGTGCGCTCTCAGCTTAACAACTCTTATAAAATATAATGTGAACGCATTACACAATGTCCGGACTTTATTGCTTGCTTTAAGTCTTTTTACACCTGCGTCAAGCAAAAGTCAGTCTTCAGCTTGTACAACATAGCAATGACATCACCACAACTTCAGCATGTCTTCAGTGGTTGAGATTTACTTTATTTCGAAACACAGCGAGGTTTGACGCATTTCTATGTTGGACACCTTTTAACCCCCCTGACTCTAAAATCCCCAGTTGGGGCTTTTCTAGTGGCTCCACCTTAGTCTAGACTCAAGACTAAAGCAGGCTGGTAATTCACATGATATACTGCCTTCAAATTTCATGTTGCATCATAGGGTGTGCACTCTATAGCATGCACATCATCAGAACATGTGCATTTTAAATTGTATATGATTTAGCGTCAGCTGAGGGTAGATGGCAACAAAACACTCAAAAGTGTTTTAAAAGTCCAGTAATGCATAGTAGGAGAAGTAGAAGATCCTTCTGCTAGTCTTAAAGACCCTCCATGGTCTTGCCCCATTGCTTTTGTAGTACTAAAAATCACAGTGCAAAAGCACTGTGAATGTTTTCTTTTGCCTATTTAATAGCAGAGGAGAAACTGTTCCTTTTGCTCCACCACTCTGGCTGCGGCTAACTTAGTCGACGCGTGAGCAGCTGTATCTAGACTCAAGAGCCAGTCATCAAAAATAAGTTCTGGATGCATTATATTGCAGCACTGAATGCCAACAGGAACAAAGACGTGACTGGGCGTACAGTAGTAAGACTCTTAGTGTATCACAGCATCTGTAGACCGTGCAGCTGAGTGACAGACAAAAAAAGCTTAGCATGCAATTTGGCCTGGAGTTTGTGGAAAATCAGCAGATCCCCTCAAACAACAGAATCCAGGGAAGGCTCTTACATCCAGCCACCCTCTGCCACAGAGGCTATTCCCACTACTGAGAGAGTAACTGTGATCTCACTTCTCAAATCATGGAGACTTTCCAAGGAATCTGTGTAGCATTGTGTGCTTTTGTACTCAGAGGCCCTCTGATATCTGCTTACAGTAAATATCCCAGAGGAAGGTAAAATATGCACTGCGCTTTAGTAATTACTCTGGTCAATGCATTAGCATGATGCTGAGCAAAAAGATGGATGCCTCTTTTAACATGACAGTAAAAACTTGCAGTTTTGTGAGATGGAGCACTGTAAACGAATTGTCATCAATACCCAACGACTGGTCTACAATAAAGAAAGGTAGTAAAAAGACTGTTTCTCACCTCAGGTGTGGCTGGGTTGAAGGTCACACTCAGCACTGTGTCGGAGTGTTTCTGAAGCTTGTGGAGGTAGCTGCAGCTGCGGATGTCATACACATAGGCCTGCAATGAATGACGCTGGCGTGAATGAATGACACTGGCGAGGAGTTGTGGTTCTTGTTGGTATTTTAACTGACCACAAACAATAAACCAAAAACAACAAATTCCACATTGTCCTGTGCCAGAATAACTTATCCCCAATTGTTGGACTGATCCCCCAATTGAAGTCAGTCCAACACTCTTATGTGAATAAATAGACTTTGAGGCAGCACTCAGCCACACTGCTGTCATGGCAAATTCACCACACTTCCTACTTATTCACCTCCAACCATCCACTAAACACACACAGATATACAGAGACAGCGGTTATATAGGCACATGTGCACCTCATTGTCTGGATGGATGGCTTCTGGCTCTCTCCACCTGTAAAGCAACGCTCAAGTCCAGCTCTGCTTGCCACAGAGTTTATACAGTAGCCGCCACTACATGGCAAAGCCAGTGAACAAGTAATTGACTATTGCTACAGTATGCTCTTTATAGTAACCAATCACTAAGATATTACAGTCTGCACTATTATGTAAGAAAATTATTAGAAAGCACTGCGGTTTATGAGTAACAGTGTACACTCAGCGACTCAGTGACTGTAGCCTGATGTGTCGTGAACTAGTGAGGTGATTAGTAAACAGTAAATACTCACTTGGACTATGAGTATAATCTCAAAAAAAGATGAGAAAAGCACATATTTAACCAGTATCTTCCACATCTAAAAACCTCCACAATGATCAACTTCACAGTCAGCAAAGTTGCTTAGGTTAAGTATTACTGTATGTGTTTTTTTTTATTATTTTCTAAGCAAAAGAGATGAATGAGTGGAGTACCATCTCATTTATTATTAAAGGAGCATCAAGGGGTGACCAAAGAATTGCAACCTCAACATAACTCTGGTTTGAGATAGCCTGTAACTGACACAAATGATAAAGTCACTGTTGGGAATGTCTTGAAATTCCAGTGGAAGGAAGTGACAAGTTCCAAAACAGAGTACAGGCCATAAAGTGAGTTTAATCTTTGCACCGGTTGAAATACTTGTTGATTCATCGGTGTAATGACTGAATTGAGTAGCCTCTTGAATCTGAGTATTCCAACAGCCATTTTAAAAACCCTGTAGATTGTCATTATTTCATGCTATGAGGCAGTAATAAACATTTATTGTGCCTTTAATAATAGGCGTTCAGTCAATCTTGTTTGTACAAATTCACTTTTTGTCACTTTAAAAAATATGAAATGACATATTTCTGATGTAGAAATAAACTAGTTTTGAAATTTTATAAGAAGTGAATCCATGGAACCGGTTATCAGCTGAGCTTTACTGCTTTTGCTGGTTTTCTAAACACAATCAATGTGTTTCTAACCATTCTCTTCCTACAGTACCATGAGCACAGATAAAACCAGATGTGGGGATGTTTGTTACCAGACAGCGACTCATCAGATTCCTGCAGCTGTTTTTTATTATGCTTCCCCGAAAAAGCCTTCAAGTGAGCTCAATCGAACGGTCTTTTGGTGGAGAGTCTCCTGTCTAAAGTGTCTGAGGTGTGTGTTGCCTAACAGAGCATCAGATAGTTTGGAAAAAGTTCTTTCAGGGGTGTCGACATATCACGAGTATTTCCAGAGGCACTGATTTAGATCAACATCAGCTGAACGCAGGGGGCAAAGGTAACAGAGCCTGAAGTGCGACAACTCATGAATCCTTAGGTATACTTCTTGCATTAATGTTTATATAAGAACACAGCAGGCTTATTAACTTCATATTTGTTACATGATATGAGGGGCAGTCATTCAAGGTGATACGTTGACTTCATATTCAACTCTAAAAGATTTAATGCACCCACAACACACACACACACGTACCCACCATTCCAATTAAATTACATACAATAGGTTCATATCGAAGCATTTACCACATTGCAGTTACATTGCGCTTAGATTGTTTTTGGCCTTATATTTGGTGGAAAATGTGTAATATGATCTAGGGAGTCTTTTTAGAGTATGCAGGTTCTCGTTTCCATGATTGCTTTGTAAAATATTGAGACAAGTACAAATGCTTCTGGCTTATGGAAGTCTCTGGGCAGCTACAAATAAGTGCGGCGTAGCTCACTACCATACACTCTGCTGGCTTCCAAGAAACGCTGGAAATGTCCAATCTCGGCGGTGATGCTCTCAAATCTCCGTATTTCGCAGAGTCCCCGCAATTAATAATAACCAGCAGCATTCATATATTATTCCACTGCTTTTACCAAACACATACACCAGAAGAGGAGAGAGATGGATAGGGAAAAGGGAGGCAGTCTTCCGAAAACGTCTTCTTGAAAGCGAGTATAAGACACAGTCTGGAAAAGCAATTAAACAGTTGTGCTTCGACATGAATGCTGAATTTGACTTCTATGGAAAAAGGCTCGAGTCCAAATAAAAATCTGAGTCAAGCACGAATGCTGTCTTCCCCCTTAAATGGAAGATGCAGCATTTCATCCAAGATTCGTATGGCACTATGATTTGCTTGAGAAAAAGGTGTGGTTACAGCAGACATACATGAACCAAAAAATGAGGAAAGAAAAATTGTGCATTAACCCACAAATCAGATTTACCATCAGAGAATGCGGTTTGAGGCTTGGATTCTGGGTTTCATATAACAGCACAAAGCCCCAAACCCCTAAGGTCACATTCTGTCTCAGCTCAACAACCTTCAAAACTTCAATTAATAGCACATCTCTTGGGTTAATATGTACAAGAGGATTGGCTTTTCTTGGTGGAACACTTTCTGTGAAACCAACACTTGAGGAGAAGATGAACATGAACTCTTGGGTCTTCTTGTTGCTTCTGACCAGGCGAAACACCACAGAGTGCAATGAAAATCTCATACACTGCACACTATATCCTGGCAGTACAAAAGCAGAATATAAAAAAATCACACAAACAGATGTTTGACCGTTTAGCTTCCGTTGCATTACAGAGCTGAGATGATTCAATAAGAGGCTTCTATGTAGCACAAAACGGTGGAGCTTTTTTATGATTAAAAAAGCAAATCCTCACTTATAATAAAAGTTTAGCAATAAGGCTGGGGCATCTCTCATTCTTTTAGTCATTAATTGTGTACCTTTGCTACTGTTTTGATACAACATCACTCCATGTAGCCTCAGGGATTTGTGAATGGGTGAGTTGTCCCAATAATCCCATTACCCATTTGTCAACTCCTCCACCCATTTCATGCTTGCTTGGGGTTGCAGCGATGGCCATCTTGATCTGACCAGAGATAACAGGTACTTTCTTGTGTTGTCCACAGCTGCTAAAGCTGCCTGAATGCTTGTTGTCACTCTGGTGGAAGAGAACTGCTAAAAGTAATGGTAATGTATTTCATCTTTTTATACTAACCTGTTAAGTGCTGCAGAGTAATTGTTATTATATTATTTGTGGCAGAACCTTAGCCAAAGTAACTGACTGCAGTCTTAAGATTAAACACTTTGTAACATTAGTGGACTTACTTTTTTGTGTTTTTAGTGAGTACCCCATTCCCTGAGTGACAAACCTGTCGTCAGGCAGTGTGTTTTATTTCAATGGATGATTTTACTTGGATTTAAAATTAGGTGGTAATTCAAGCTGATGACCTGGTTTTAAACTCAAGATTCTTTGCAACTTTGACTCTAGTGCAATAAAAAAATAAGATGTTGCTCTCCAACCTGTGGTTTTATTCATGTTTTTAAGAGAACCTCTAAAGGTATCCCATAGTTTAGGATTGGATTACAACAAGTGTATGCAGCATCCATGCACAGCAGGTGCAGTCATGTAGAGGTGCAACTGAGGCCAAGCTCTGCATTGACCTTTTCACCACAACTTTGTAAGTCTGCAGCTTGAGTTCTACTGATACTACACTACAGTAACTGGGAACGGGTGCACAAGGCTATAAAACTAAAGTTGCCTTCAGAAGTTATCAAGTATGCACATGTCATAACTCAGTTGAGAGATGCCTTGAAATGCCAGCATGCCAGTGCATTAATTATATACACAGTTTTTTTCTAACATACTGTAACACTGTCTGCAAGGAATTTTCTGCATTCTGTCTGTGCCCTCGGTGGGACATCTTATTAAAAGCTGTCAATCAAACCTCACACTACACTGTAAAAGAGCATGTGACTAATGCACAATGTCAATCCCACTTTCCCTTTTCTGTCACATTCTCTGTGATAGAAATGCTGAGCATGACATGGCGGACTGTAAATGTCACTTCATCGTTAAACAGCTCCAACCAGAAGAGTGCACTCAGTAGAGTGCAGATCTCCAGCAGGCGTGTGTGGGGCCACAGTGTCTATATAAAGTAGATAGTTGTTGTTGCTTTGTGCCACAACTTGTTGTAGAGAGGATGAGAGGGGTTTTCCACGATAGCTTTGATCTTGTCCTTCATCCAAAGACCCAAAAAGATTATGCAAATTATAATTTATAAGATAAGATAAAAAATAAGACAAAAAAGAAGAAAGGATTAGCTGCAGACAGACACAGAGACAGACATACAGACAGACAGACAGACACCCAGACACACCTGACCAAACGCATGATCTCCTGGCAGAGATGATTAAAAAAACATTTGAGAATAAGAGATATAATAAGAGTACTCCTGTCAAATTGTGCCAAGACAACATCTTACTCCTGTGTAGAAGTGCACATAGGAGAGAATGACAGACATATGAGGTCTGTATGTGTGGTGCTTCAGAACTTACACTGTTATCCTCAGAGCCTGAGGCAATAAACAGGCCACATGGTGAGATCGCTGAAGCACACGGATGGCATCGATTTAGATGGCTCTCATAACGGCGTATGCACCTAAATGTGAGACACACACAATGAGAAGTTAATGACATTTACAGATTAATACAAGCATGATGTCAAGAAACAATATAGAATAACTGACATCATAGCAAATTTTGTAGGTTTCCTCTGATGTTTTATTGCAATGGGCAGATCATAAGCAGTACATACTGTGTATGCATTACACAAAATTATTTCTTCCTCATACAGTCATAAGTGTGCGTAAAATTGAACACAGTTATGCACAATTGTGTGCACATTTAAAGCTGATAAACCCAGTAGTTTGAAAGATTAGCCGCAGACAGACGCACCCGGCCAAATGCATAATCTGGCAGAGATAATAAAAACAATTTTAAACAGATAAGGATCAAACATTTAACAACTGTGAAAGGTATTGGTATGGTCATGAAGAGTGATTCATAAATGAGTGAAATCACAGTTTTACAGTGATCTTTTCCATCAGGTGAGTCCTACTAACCTGGACTATTCTGTCTAAAGGTGGCATTGTCATTAAGCAGCGTGCATCAGTGCATAGCATTCTGCTGAACCAGAATGCTATTCTGGATATTCATCACCAAAGCACTTTTGAACAAGTGGAGGAAAAGCGTCTGAGGCTGAGATGACTCAAGCAAAACACAGAAAAGAGAATGGAGAAGATGACGAGCGCCCCCTTAGTGCAACTGCTATGCTCATTCAGTTGGTTGCAAGAGCATGTAATGGTTTTTCCATGCCACTGAAAGCCAGCCAAGTTAGGGTCTCTAAATGGACTGGCATGTTGGCGTGGCAGGGCTTTGACAGGCCCTGGTGAGAGCATGCCTTTGACAATCACATGCTAATCTCATTAAGCCAGACGAAAAGTAGGTCATGTTCAATGGTTACCATAAAAGAAATTTTATATTCACAGTCTCAGTGTATTATTGCAATATAAGAATGTGTGACAGAGAGAGAAATGGATATACGAGCATAACACGGTTATTCATATTCATGATTTGACGACTATATCTAAGAGACTGAATTCATTGATGGATAATATACCATTACCCAGTGAGCAATAAAAAGACTTTTGTCTCTTTTATTGCTCATTGGGTAAGAAAAGGGAACACACTGGCTATATTTTGATGCCAAGAGAAGTGGAAGAGAGGGGAAGGGAAGCATTTGTGAATTGAAATACAGACTTTTGTTGAAGGTTTTGGGCTATAAAAAGCTCTAGTCAGACATATAAGAGCTGGCATTACATAAGCTAGTCCAATGAGCTTAGCCCTGCTGATGCATCAAGCACAAGTTCTTATTTGTTTGAAGGAAAAGTGAGAAAAGAGGAAAGTGACATCCGCTAGAAGAGAATGCAACAATTCCTTCGCCTGTGAGGATCAGATGGGTGAGTGAGAACGTCGGGACTGTGCTAAAAACCTGATTTACAAATGAAGAACGAGACTTTTTCTTCTGCCACAAGATATTTCTGTGCAGCACAACTTAATAAAGCTGTGAGCCCTCCTCACCTAACCAACTGTCAGCATGGCCTTGAAACTCGATTGGGTGATAGGCCTTGACAGACCATGATTTTTTCACTGGGGCTTTACCTCATTAAGGCCGCCCCTATACTGCATAACTCGTCACTGCCTGTCACTATTCCACTGACATAATAAACAGTCCCTGAGCATCACCGAGGCCATAAACCTGACAGACATGCCCTCTCTGAAAGAGGCAGGGGTGGATGCTTCAGGGTGGTTGACAGCCATTTCCTCAGTAAAAGTCACTGAGGTAGCTGGGAAGTCCCACAGTGGCAAGGGACCAGGTGTGGATGAGATCCACCCTGAAATGCTGAAAGCCCTGGATGTTATTAGGATGTCATGGTTAACATGTTTTTTCAGTGACACGCAGATGTCTGGGACAGAGCCACTGCACTGGCAGACGGGGGCGGTGGTTCCCATTTTTAAAAAAAAGGGGGACAGTCTGGTGCACTCCAATTAGTGGGATATCACAACGCTCAGCTTCCCCAGGGTGCTGGAAAGGAAACTCCAGCAACTGTCAAACCTCAGATTCAGCAAGAACAATGTGGTCGTGGGAAAATGGACCAGGTTGCCGGTGCCTTGTAGGATTGATTTTAAGATTCCTCTTCTGATTTTTAAATGCCTTCATGGTCTTGCCCCTGCCTATCTCATTGATTGAGTGACGACATAAACCCTAAATCGAAATCAAACGAAATGACAGGACTGTTGTCCAGACTGTTGTTGTCACCTGTCTTTTGAGAATTTCCCAAGTTGTATGACTTTTCTCTCCCTACCTGTTGGGACACTGACAGGAGAAATGCTGCCTGGAGATACTGTCTATTCCCCAGTGGGTCTACTGAGCTTGTTGAGGTGGATCTACAAGTGAAAGGTTTGACTGAAACATATTTCTCTAACTCCATGTCATGGTGATCGAGGGTTTACAGTTATCTGAGCTCTTTGAATATCAAAATATATGGGTTGTGGATTTGCTATGAGTCAACATGCCCAGAGGGGACCTATAGTCACCATCAGAATGGTATTTGAAGGAATACATTATCATTGTGGTAGGTGTGGTTGGGGCATCAGTCATGACCAATCAAATCACTTTTTCTCCTTTCCTGTAAAAGCAGTGCAGTCTACACCACACTGCCCTGATGAGTTTGTAATGCAGAGTCGCCACAAAATCTCCCAAGAAGAATCTGATGCGAGGGAGGTGCAGAATCACCACAAGCGAATATAAGACACATTAAATTAGACTGTGGGGAGATGGCACATTTTGGTTAATGTGTTATTATTGTCCTATAGGAGAACTGTTGCCTACTGTAGGAAATGGTTCAGCGATATTAGGCAAAGAGCCAAACAGAATTTGGCAGCGAACCACAGACAGAGCTCAGTGACAGGACGGGGCATCCAGCACCCAGTCCCCCACATCGTGCACAAATCCCAGTAATCTGTCACAACAAAACTGCACCGTGCTGCTTAATCGCTACTGACAAACCCCCCTACCATGTCGCTTTTCACACTTTGGTGAAGTCAAGCTCACAACAAGATACCAAAATCCCAACAGGTACAGGCAAGAAAGAAAGAAAAAACTGTGAACGCCTGAACAAAATGGCACCTCACAAGTACAAAACTCCGCCTCACAAAAAGAGAGCCAAGACAGTGAAAAATCTGACCTATATAATCTGATATACGCATCTAAAATAGATGTTTGAAGAGCTGTTTGTTTCTGAATCCCTATCACCATATTTGGACATTCAGATTAGCAGCAAAGCTGACTCAACCCTCACACTGATAACAGGCAGTTTTACAAGCATTCATCTGGTTTTCTAGGTCAGAATGCAGATCTAATGTTTTGACTGAAAGAGAGGAGATGCTGGGCTAAGTCCCACACACATTTCCAGCGCTCTGTGAGTGATGACTATCTGGCATTTGCCTGATGAATAATACAGACTGCATAGGAGGATCCAATCCTCTTGGGTAGAAGCCTATAAGATTACTGAATTCACCCAAGTAGTTGTAGACAGTCATTAGGATAATCAGCAGGCTCATTACTTGCAGGCCACTATATTTCACCATGCTTCACCAGATGAAAGCTTAGCATTTCTCGTATTGTTTGATATAATTGTAGAGTTATGTCTTTTACAAGATATTAATGGCTGAAACATTCTTATTGATTCTTCTATTCTGTCATATACTGTGTCGCTCACAGTATGAATTTATCAGGCAATGGAAATTCCACCCAAATTGATGGTAATACGTCACTGAGCTAAGGAGAAACACACCACCATGTGTCCTCTCATTCCAGAATCAGTAATTTGATGTCTGAGGAGATCCAAGTTGAATGCTGGTGTGCAGAGCCTCACAGTGGGACACTGCACACACTGATGGATGATGGCTTATTTGAGGGTCTGCCACATCATTTGGAAAAGCTGGGAATGCAAGGGGGCGGGGCAAACATAATGACATGTGTAAGCATACAGGATTGCAGAGAAAAATAAACTGTAGCCAATCCAGTGGTTTGTATGGCTTGTAAACCTCTCTCTTTAACTGCGGAAAACTTTCAAAAACCATTAACCCTAAAATACACACTTTAAATATTTTGTGTATGTGTGTGTATGTGTATAATACTTGTACATGTCTGTCTGAAAAGGAAGGGGCTAAGCATGCTGCGGATTCTCAAGCAACAGCAAAAGACAACTACGACTGAGTTTCAAGAGATTCCACTGAGTGAAATATACATTTCCCATTGTGTTATTTTTCTGATAGATCTCCATTTTGATCAAGGTAATTTAAAATACAATGTAAGAATATGAATTTCAATGTTTAACCCAATTTAAAGCAGCTGTAAACAGAACATTACCACACTGACAGTGTGGTACAATGGCCTAGATGACTGATTTAACACAAAAGATAATAAATGGATCAGCACAAAACTAGCAAAATAATTCCTTTATAATAACTTATAAATAATAACTTTGTCTGGATTTATTTTTCTCCATTAAATAGAAAAAGATCCAACAATAATGAAAAGCTCAAACTAAATGTGACTGCTAATTTAATTTTGTGCGACAGAAACCCTTAGGTGCTGGTCTCACCGACTGCCTGATTGATTTTATGTTTCAAGGCACTTTGAACTTGAAAAGGTTTACAGTACAGGTTTACTTTAAAACCAGCGACATGTTTCGAATTTTTGTGGAAATTTAATTTTACACTTGATGTATTTACATAATATATCCTCAAGGTGTGTATGCAAGTCAACCTAGAGACTAAATTAGAGTTAGCCAAAAAACAAACAACATAAAGCAACTTCCTCCAGCACCATCATAGCCTAGCACTCCTGTCTGGCCTGCAGTTTGGAACAGACAGAGGGGATGTTGGAGTGATAAACTGTAGCACCAGCGACTTCTCATCCCATTAACTTGGGTCTACTGAAGGCAATGGACTGACTGTGTCCAATTGCTGTTTCCCTGAACGTGGGGTGGTGTCTCTCTATTGGGCTGTAATCTTTATAACTACAATCCACTAGAAACCAGTTAAATGGAAGTAAGTTGTTAACCCAATAGTTCAATGTAGAGAGAAAATATGAACAAAACATTATTTAGAGGGACACAGTTATCACAATGTATGTATTCTCATTATCTTAAATATATATAAATATAAATGGTAGATAATGTGAGCAGAGATAGAGAAAAGAGAAAGCTGCCACCAGAATATTATTAAAGATTTAAGGCTGTGCAGTTCCATGTTTTCTAGTAGTATCTCATCTCAAATGAGATGTGAAACATGAACTCGCAAGATTTCCGTGTAGTATCTAGGCCACCATGTATGTGATATAAACACCAACTGATTCAGCTGCTTGGATTTCTAAAGGCCAAATATTTCCCTAATCTATAAAGTTTTTCACTCTGTTTCACTCATATTCTCAGATTTCTTTCTACAGTTGGAAGCTTAAACAGGAATAAAACATATTCTGAGGTCTTTGGTGTCAAATGACATAAGGGATGCTAAGATATGGCTGTGGCCCTGAACAAAAAAAAAGAAAAAAAAAGAAAAAAAAAGTGTCAGTCAAGGTCAATTTACTATTCCACATTTAAAAAATCACCTGATACCTGTGCGCTTTGAGTCTGTTTTACTGAACTACTTTTACAGAGTTGATTCCTTTTCAACTATTGACTTTTGATACAACAGAGAGAACCAGATAAACGTAAAACCTTGTGTTGATTCCCATAAGACTCATAGAAACAAACAGGAACTTAGATTGGGGGGAACACAGGCTGTTGTTGTGTTCTGGCTGGATAAAGAGACATACATAAAAAGAAGGTCAAAGACAGAAAAATAAACTCAGCAGAAGTACAGTCTCTCTGTCTCGTTTTTTCAGTGTCCCAAATACAAATGAAAAAGCGCTCCTATTTTTTTTCCATAAATCCATATGTTTCACTTCATATGAATTGTATCTGGACTGGGACACTTGATGACAAGCTCGGTATCAGAAGTTGACCTGGAAACGAGGCACAAATATTTATCACAGTGGAATAAGGTTTTGACAGACTCTGGGATGAGGAGATGAACATGGAAGCAGACTCAGACATGAAAGAATGAAAGACTTAATAATGCCTTCTACTGGGCCAAAAAGAACATTTTGAAATCCATGAGAGCCTACGTGAACTATCAGCCTTATATGGGTGTTTGTTAATAAGGGCCAAAGAAAAATATCCACAGCTAGTTTGGAAATTGAACAAATGCCATTGCACTCTTCAACTTAGGAATGTTTGTGTTTAACTTGGATGGAAGTAAATTCTACACCCCCAGTAAAAGCATAGAAACAAAGAACAATAATGGTTTATTTCCTTGATATGCTTCAACACTGAAGGCTCTTAGCTTATTTTGACAGATTTGATGAAGTAAACCCATCCAACTAGAGTAACTCCAGAGTAGAGGATGAGAGGCTTGTAAGAGTGTATGATGGGACATATAATATATAGGGTACAATGTCTGATTAAGAGGTTCATGGGTTACTCACTGTCATAGTGAACATCACAGGCCTGTTTTCAGGCCACTGATGCCTCCTCCACAGATAAGAATCTCTGTATCTCTGTAAGAACTTTTTATTCCCGTTTCGTTTATGTAGGAATGGTTGTTCTGTTCATTGTTTGAATGACAATTTGTTTTTTAGGTATAGCATAAAAATAAAACATAATATAATATAAAATAGCGTAATAAATAGAAAGAAAAGATCTTTGAAAAGGAAAAGATAGTTGTAGAAATGTAAGTAGGCTAAGTTGTTAGAACACCATCAGCTAACTGCCTAAATGTGACACAAAATATGAATGCATAAAATTAATTTCAAGAGAGATATTTGTCCTTTCTTTTGTCGTTCACCTACGTGATCACACTGACTAAAATTGTTCACTGTATTGCAGATATCATATTCAATTTAGGGGTTTTGGACATTTTCGTTCAAATGCTTTTGTTCTCTAAGGCAGTCCCTCAGGATTCATGAAAATATAAATAATCCCATGTGTCACAATGTGAAAACTCAGATGCCAAACTCAATGCATATTCTCTTGTCTAATTTCACTTTGAAAGTTGATGGATTAGACTAAAACCAGTAAAGTGAACTATACTAAAACCAACCTGAGTGTTCGAAGGTCCCAAAGCTTCACGCCGTCCGTGACTGCACTGGTGAGAAAGAGGTTGTAAGAATCTGGAGTCTGTGTGCTGAACATGGAGCCCTGTGGAAAACACAAAAACACCAAAAAGCTAAGTCAGCACATGCTTGACTGAAATGACTTGTAAATTAACATGCCATATCATACAACACTGGAATGTTCTGCTGCTGCATATCCCTTATAGGCAAACGGTTTAAATGTAAGTATTCAGGTACTATAATTACAAGAGAGATGAGAGTCAGGGAGAATATAAGCTTCGTGGGCTGGAAAGAAAGCCTCTAGAGTTATACTGCTGGAATGGAAAACAAATTTGTCATTGAACGTGCCATTTTTCCATCTTCTATCTACCACACTGAGATAGGCTACAGCGAGACCGAGCTCATTTTCAACTCACTCAGTAGAGCTATAGATAGTTGAATGTGCTTACAATGTACATCTATTCATGGATTCTATCATAACTTTCACACCAAATTATCAGACGATGCAGCGGAGTGTGCATGTGTGGGGGCAGGGGTGGGAATGTTTTTTGTTTGGATTTCCATTAAGAGTGTGGGAAAGGGAGTCTGAGAGGGCATTTCCAGTTCCATTTTCCGAGAAGTACTCCGCTCTGACGAGTTCCAGGTGATCTCGGTAGAGGAGACGATGGAAAGTTCAAGTGGGAAAAGCTGCTTCACATGCTGCAGCTCCCGGTGTTTGGTCAGCCTCGGGACGAGATGAGAGGAAAGAAAGGGGAGAGAAGACTGATGTTTTGTGCGCTGTGCCCAGGCAGGGGCAATCCACATGATCCTCAGGCATTAACCCTCCAGCACCCGAGCCCCTGAGGCATCCAGGCGGAGGACCCCACGTTGACGCAACGGTCAAGCTGAGTCAACACGCCACAGTCAGCCCACAATGTATGGCGCACAATAGCTGGCGTGACAGGGAGCAGGTGCCTTTGGGGTTGAAGGCATATAGTTTGTTGGGTGGAATCGTGCATCCCAGACGAATGAGCACAGCAGGTTAATGCATTTAATCCATGCCACTAGGTGCAGTGTATACAGCTAATCCAGGCAGCCCCTGAGTGTCAAGCCTGCATGGAGCATGTCAACACGCAGGAGCCCACAGACGTCAGCACCACAGGGTCATTGGGTACGAACTTCCCTCTAGCACAGACGCACCTTCCTTTATCCCAACCACGGCCATAAAGAAATCTGTAAGATCTGTCAAAAAAATCCCAGAAAATTCCTTCCTTCCAAAAAAAAAAAAAAGGTAGGTCTTCTTAGTGTTACAAAGCTAACGAGAAATTTGTAGGTCAACTGTGACATGTTGAATTCATTTGATAGCTATGCAGAAACTGAAATAACATGCATAAACCTTGACTTCTGCAATTTATTGGACACGTATGCACTTATTGCTGACATTACATTTCCATATGGAGTGATGCAGAGACAATTCTTGACACGTTACATCCTTCCAAGTGCTATGCTGGCTGTAAATTCTGGTCGATGCTGTTTAGCTGCGTTAGACACCAGTTTAATTGGGTCCACATTGGTCCAACACAGTACCGCGGGAGTAAAACCACACAAACCCAAACTGCATCATGGAATGGGATTACTCAAAGGCCATCGTCCAACCTGGAATCTCTTCCTGCCATCTCCCATGTCAGTCTTAATCCCTGAACACCAGGGAATTGCATACAAACACACAGCAAGATGAATGATACTGATGACGGCTTGTCCCGTCTGTCTGTCATGGAAACACTTGGATGTATTTTTTTCACCATGACCTTGATCATTCACACCACAAACCAACACTTATATTCCCCCAAAAAGAGATCTTTGTTTTATGTAACTCTCGCAATATTCATAGATGCCTTATATAACGACATGGTATCTGCCAAAGAGTAGACCCTTCAAGAATAAGATGGAAGATGAGCTGCGCACAACCCCTTGATGCCAAACCAAGTGAATTCTTCACGCTACAGCCTGCTCTTAAATTCAGTCAGTATGCCAGCAGAGTCATGAGATTACTGTGCATCTAGTCATCCACCAAGACCTCTACTTACATCTGTGTACATCCTTCATGTTCGCATACTATAGCTGTCAAAATTTTACCTTTCAAACTGCACACTCACCTACTCTCTGAACTTAAATATAGTTATATAATTATTAGAGATAGATTAGATTAATGAAATTGCTTAGGTTAAGCATTCATTGAATTTTAATCAATTTCACATATGGAAATTTGGATGATAAAATAGTTAAAATAACTCAAAATGTTGCCACCTATAAAAGTAATTTTGATTTTGCTTTTATTTTTAACTTGAAGAGTCTGTGCATACAGACTGTATAATGTCCCAATTCATAATGTGATTTTAAATATGATGACACTTCAATTCATAATAGACTGTTGGCTTCAACACATGAACATTTACACAGCCTTACCTTGTTCTGTGTAATGCAGTGAACAGATCTGCTGTGGGCATCCGGCAGCTCTGAAGCAACTGTTCCTTTGTTCATGTCAAATACCTGGATGGACCGATCAGAGCCACACACCAGAACGATGTCTGAGACAGCTGCTAAGAAAAGTTCTGACAGTCGAGTCGACCAGTCCCACTGATTGCAATATATTACACTATAACAATAGGCCTGCTGATTGTAGTTCAGTAAATGTGAAATATGTTAATGTTCATATTGATAAATATCCAAAAACAACTATCAGACATCTATCTCTATTCCAGAGTCTCAATTACAAATCAAAATTGCACACATTTGACCTCAAATTTTCTATAATTTATGCTAATAAATTAACATCAACTTCTCTTCATTCATCATTAGCCCTCTATGAAGCCAAGTCCTGGCTACCATTATTGGGCTGCAATAAAGAGTAAATAAATCAGTTTACAACCTAGCAGATAGCTTCTATAGTTTGAAAGCAGTGTTCTGCAGCCTGCCAGGTCTATAGCTGTTTGCGACATCGCAGCATGCAGCAAGCATACTTCAGTGCTACTTCACACTATCACTGCTAAATATCCAAGTATCTGTGGCATGCTGCAATGCCATGCAACAACTATGGGGGTACTATGGGGTACTTTCAAGACAACTGGGAACTGGGAAACTTCCCACTTTGAATTTCCTACTTCCCACCTTAGAGCATTGCATTTGTTTGGACTATCAAGCAGTTTTAACATTAATGTTAAACAGAACATTTTCCCTTCCAATTTTGCAAGTATCCAACTGTATTAATTTGTGTTAAAGTATGCTGTACATAAATTTGAAAGTCTGTTTAAAAGCTTAAAACATGCTGTTATTAGACGGTTGAGGAGAGAAAGTCAAAATTCAAAGCTTTTTGTGTTTTATGTGTTATTTCTGTGATTTTGCATTCTTAGAAGTTGTGAACAAGGCAAACAACAAGTGATGTAATACAAGGGTGTCCCATTACTCTTTTCATAATTGTGCACCCTTGAAGGCTTGGACATGAGTCCACACCCTCTCTATTACCCTCTAATAACAAATTCAAATTTCATTTAAAATATTACATCTGCTGGTCCTATTTGACTTTAATAAGCAGACTACAGCAAATGCATGTGGACTAATTGTGCATGTGAGTGACAGGCTCTCTCCATTTACACAACTCTATCACTCTGCTTTTGGAATATGAACCTAATATGCAATTTATATGCAAATTTTTTCAGCATTTATAGAGAATCCAAAAAAGTGAACTCATTTGTAATGCAAGAAATAAGAGTTCAGAAATGTTTATGCAAGCATCTGACATCTATCTTTTACTTAGTCAACTGCCAAGTGCACCGATACAAAATACCTCACGAGAGGATCTCTCTCAACCAAACACAGCACCAAGTTCAGTTCAGTGGATTTATTACAAACTAATTGTATTGTAAACCTTTAACAAGAATTGGGAATGGAGACATTCCTGAAAAATTAAAGAGACCTCAGTGATCTTCAGGTAAAATCATCAGTGGAAGCCCTGAGGCTACACATGGAGGCCTTATTAGACAGGGAGACTGCGGCTGATAATGTGGTCCAACCAGATGCTCCAAGTGAAACTGAAATACTGGGTTCACTTTGCCCTCCAAAGTATCTCTGAAAGTGACTACTGTTCTGCACGGTCCAATCACTTTTTCCTTTGACTCAGCTGACTTCCCTTTCTTCTGCGGAAAAAAATACTAAATGAATCCAACTAAATTGCTGTGTGTCTTTCTGTAGTGAACAATAAGAACTAGTAGCTTAGTGTCATCTAAATTTCTTATTACAGTTACCATCATAACTAGAAAAAGGATACAAGAAAAGAAGTCATTGATTGCAGACAAGGCAGTGATGTCGACTGCTGATTTGGTCTCAAAGCATCTTGACAATTTCACAACGCTCCTTTGCTGATATCTGAAAGTGAAAAGAGAGTGTTACATCATTTTCGGTGATGATAAACATCTGAACCACGGCCCAACTCTTGAAAGACTTTTCCATTTAAACACAAGGCCTATTGATTCTGGAATCCGATCACATCGCATCTCTCCCTTGGCAACGCAGAGCTGTGGTGGATTGTTCAGCTCCAAGAGGCTGATCAAAGAGGAATTATCCTCCTCTGACCTGTGATCTTGTTCTACTGACTGATGACAGTTTTGTATGAGTTTGCCATTCACAAACTGCACAATAGCAATAACTGATTAAAAGGGGAAAAAGAGGAAGAGGCTACGTGCTCTGCTGAAAGAGGGTCTGCAGGCCCTTTACTTTCATTTCCCTGGCCACCACAATAAGCTCTGACAGCTTACAGTGCACAGTCAAGCCGTTTGGGTGGTGTTGAGTGTCAGCACTGTGCCTGTGGTAGGAGCTGAATAAAACCAGGCCCTCACCAAATCAGTCTTAAGTAACAAAGCCTCCTTTATAAATGACAGAAGTTGCAGATCACTCGTTTGATCTACATCCCCCTGTTTACGTAGTTGTACACGAGTCACAACTGATATATCTCTGTCGCTGATAGCTTCAGCCTTAGCTGGACAGTGGACACCCAAAGGTCAGAAAAACAGGCTTGTGAACAAGAGAGGGATCACTAGGTTGAATCCCTGAATTGTCTGGGAAAATCTGGGTGGGGAAAGTGAATGAGCACAGCCCTCCCCTCCCTTGGCAAGTATTATTAATATCGCCCCGAGCAAAGCAATTAAGTACAGCTGCTTAGTAGTCACATTGATTTTATACTATGCAGCTCCACCATATGAATATATGCCGCTGTGGGAGTTGAAAGTAAAAATATGATGACATTATTGATAGTATTTGAAAGGCAAGAACGGCAAGTGTAGTCTGAGAAACTGAAATTGTTTATCTGGCCATAAACACCATCTGTGATATGTCACTTATGAAGTTGGCATGCCATCAATAATGATATGGAAATCTTACTTCTGCCTCCAGACAATTTTTGCACATCTAAGGGGACACTGGAGAGCATGCAACTAATAATTTGTTATTTTCTACTGATTTTGCCTACAATCGAAAATGAATGTGTGATAGCACTGTAGTCGAGGTTTGAATTAGGAAATAGGAGGAGAACTAATTATTTACACATTTTGCAAGACAATGTTTTGGCCATTACTACATTGATTTATCTGTACAAAACTGAATAAAAGACATAAAACATCATAACAAGCATGTCATAATTATATTGCTGTATGGGATAATTACCCAATTATTATTTAATCTGAAAAAATAAAATCCTTAATTCCCTCACTGTTATTGAGAACTTCCACATGAAATGCCACTGCCACCAAAAAACAGACAAACAAATGACTGGATTCCCTATTACTACATTGTATTTTCACAGTAAATAAAAAATGAATTTGTGCAGTCAAAGAGTGTGCTCCCAATAGCCTCATTTGCCTTTTCAGCTGTGAAAAGGCAAATGAGTGAAATCCAGCTGGACACAAAAAAGGACAAAATTCCTTCGGTGAATAATGTGTCAAACTGGTTTACTGGAATAGTGAATCACACGGAAAACAAAAGCAAACCAACAGCTAGGCCATGCGTCATGTGTAAAACCTGAATTGTACTGTGATTGTACATCTAATTGTAAATTGTACTTGTATATGCTATTTATACATATGTTACTGGGCAGTATGTATTTACCTTTTGATGTCATCTCGTGTGCTGTCCAGGTTATACAGATACATGTTTACAGAGCGTCCAGAGGCCAGAAGCAGAAATTTGTCCAGGTAATAAAACTGAGCACCTCTGATTGGTTTGGAGAACATATCACCACTCTAAGAGAAGCACAGAAAATAAAATACAGTTAACTTCATATCATTCAGATGCTCATGATCCACAAAAAATATACATTATTGAAATACTAAACATAACACAACATAAAATGAATGTGAGTGACTTTCATCACGGCAGGAGCAAGAAAATTCCAGACTGGTCTGATAATGAAAACCTTTGTCTTATAACCATATCACCATATATACCTAAAAGTGATCAGAGCCATGTGAAATAAAGGCTAAAATCTCGAACCAACAAACTGCAATGCAAGAACGGCATAAGAGATATAAATATAAAGAATTTGGTTTTGTATATGAGTTGTTTGGAAACTTCGACTTTTTCCCAGAAAGGGCTTTTGCACTCATGCTGAAAATATATTCCTAAGTACTTTTGGGCAGTCGGAAACGGGGCCACGACCAAAGAGTTTACAGCTCTTCAATTGTTCATCTTACACTCTTAAATCAAACATGACAGTCTGCATAGTTTTTGTGTCATCCAAGGGTATGAACTCAAAACAATAAAAGTGCTTTGTGTAATTAATGGAATGAGAATTTAATATTTCATTCAACGTTTTGAGTGTTTGCTGAATTTCGATATCCCTTATCTACACTCTGACATTCTTCCACTCTTCTTCTTTGGCTCCGCAACTTTGTAAAGCTTATACGCTGTGTTGAAAGACACCATTTTTTCCTCTTTCCATGTGGAAAAATGGACTCAAAAGAAAATCCACTGCAGAGAGGGAGGGAGGGAAGGGTATCCTCATGAGAATCATCCTGTGTGGGGCAGTAATGTGCTGCTGTTTAACCCATATGGACCATGGTTAGGGTCTCTAAGGTCCAAAAATAAACAAATATATGGGCTATTAAACCTCACTGGATACTTAGTTTAGGTTCAGGGATGCCCAACACTACCATAATCTGACATTTATGATGAGAAAAGACAAAGTCTTGCAGCATAGTGGGCAATTAGTGTGTCATTAAAGCAATTTCTTTGTAGACAATCCTCAAGTATAATGGCGCAAAGCTATGTGTAATTCTGGCTCACCCCTACAGAGCTCTCCTCCCTGAAAAGACTTGTGTTTGTTGCCAAGATGTTTCACAAGAACACCAAGCAGTCAAAGGCTGCAGCTCCGGCCAAGCTTAAAACAATCTCACTGAGCGGAAAAAAGCAGGCATGATTAGCATCAGCTAAGGAGAGACCCCAGGTTTGATGACAGACCTATGCTTTTCACATGGCATGGGAAAGTTGGCACACTTCTAACTGTCCCACTAAGCGTGATGCATAACGTGGCAGTGAGGAGGGTCTGCACATGCTGAGTGCTCTGGATGCTTGCAGTCCAGTAGGTGCTCTGAACGACAAAGTCACAATCCCGGGGCCAAAAAACACATCTCATCAGCCTAATTAATGGCGCTTTGTTGCCTCTGTTCCATGAGGCTATTCTTATTAGGAACGGAAAACGTGAGTAGAGACAGTTTTGTGTCATGAGTCCAGGACACATCTTTCAACCCTACACTGAAATTCCCCCGTCATAAGGAATTCCGTGTGAAGGTAGGTCATGTATCACAGACGAAATAAATGTGATAATGATCAGCATAGCATCTATTACCTGTGTTTCATTACCATAATCAATTATAGACACTTTCCACTGCTCTTTATGTACAATGTAACACACTACCTTAAGGGAATTTGTGAGAAACTGGGCCTGAGAAGTCCCATTTTGGATCAAATGTGAGCAAGAAGCACAACATTGTAGCTACTAATTGAAACAATATCAGCTCCTTTTGTGACGAGTGAGTGAAAGTGAGAGAGAGAGAGTGAGAGAGAGCGAGGGAGAGAGAGAGAGAAGAGTATGTGCGTGTGAGTGGATGCATATGACATTTACCATGGTAATGGCAGGCTCCGGACTTCCATGTGTCCAGATTCGGAGCGTCTGGTCCTCTGACGCACTCAACCACCACTGTCTGTTGTGGCTCCAGCCCACACTGCTCACTGCCTTGTCATGGCCTGCACACATACAAATGGGTTTGAAACTACCCTGGAGCGGCAGTGTGTGACCACAACATTTAATCATGGCATTGTTCAGATAGCCAAGCAGACTGAGGAACTGAGGCTCATGGTGACCTCCTGGTCACCTCAGCTTCTGTCCTTTTATGTCTGCTGCCCTCTTGTGGATATTGTGTTCCCGCCGCACTCAAGCAAGCAAGTCCGTAACACAGAATATCCATGCATTCATGTGCATGCACTGACACACTGGCTCTCCTCTTGGCCTGTCAATGTCTATCACTCTGGATGGGATTACTGGGTGGCAGATACAGAATTTAAGGTGTTGTGGCTGTACTTGAAAAACCTCTTTGAGTCAGTACCATTTATCTCCAACAGAACGCTCTCAATTATACCAAACTGGAACTTCAGTGGTGTGCAGAATGTGGGAATTAGATGAGAAGCCTGAAAAAGATGTATTACGTTAAACCTAGCTGAGCTCAAGAGACAGTGTGCCCTTTTCATCTTTCTTTTTTTTTCCCATCACCCAGTCTCTCACTCTCTGACAAAAACAAAGACAGTGTGTACCAAGCACCTCTTCAAATTCATGCTTTGGAATATAACCAAAGAATGCTTTTCTGGTAACAGAAACCGCTTTATCTGCAATTTTGACAGTGATAGCTAAGTAAGTGAATATTTGGATTTTACTGGAGTCTTTCATCTTAAGCCATGGATCCATTTCAAACCACGTCACGCAGCCCAACACAAATATGGAAGACCTAAATCCAAGTTGAAAATGAATTTCTTAGGATTCACTTTATCAATCCGTGTCTGTTAAAACTGCAGAAATATGATTTTAACACTGAAACACCTGTAAATGTTAACATAGATTTAGAAAGACTACTAATTGCTGTAACTAGTCACTATAGAAAACTGTTTTGCTCCATGAGCTTTCAAAAGATGGTGTCTATGTCAAAAACAAAAAACGTAACTTGAAGCTTGTGAATCAGCAGTGCAGAGACGTACAACTTATCTGATGCTTGACTGTTAAGAACTAATGTTTCTTTGTGCTACAGTATGACTGAATAGCATGCAAAACACAAACTATCCTCCAATCTGTACTTCTGTGAAAACATGTGCGGAAGAAAGAAAAACAAGCAAAAGCACTGCTGACAAAACACCGAGTTGACTGAAAGTAAATACAGCCTAGAAGTCATCATGGTAAAAATATTCATGCCCACTTCATGTACCTGTGTAGACAGCTGGATTGCTGGTAAGGGAGGACTTGTACAATAACACAGAATTGTCTCCAAGACCACACAAGACTTGCTTCCCGTCAGCTGGGAGAGAAAAAGAAAGACATAAACATCCTCTCATTGGGGCTCAGTCACAAACACACAAGTGTACACACAAATTTGTGCTTAAACCGTTCATATGAACATTTTAAGCACAGATCCGATCCAATCGAGGAGCAAAAGGGCAATAGAATATCATGGTTACAGTATTTTATTATATCATTGGCTGACTATTCAACCATCGTTGTTATTAAAGTAAATTTTATCATATAATGGGTAATTATTATAACCAACTCCAACAACTGTCTCACCTGAGTACTGAAAGCAGTAGACTGGCTTGTTGGAAATATTTAGGCTGATGTGTGGAACACTTGGTGCTGCACTGTCAGCTGGATAATTTCTGAGGAGGTTACCTCTGTAGGAAAAAAAACAATACATTAGTATGTCTATGAAAATGTTTGCTAAACACTTTATTTTTTAATTAAAAGTGTATGGATTGCTTACCTATTTTTGTTAGCCTTTGTACAGCATGAAGTCTTCTTCATATTTGTTTTAGGTGAAAACATGGTCGTTCTGAAAATCAAAAAACAAGAAGCACTGCAACCCACATTGTTTTATCTATGCACCAGTTACAAATAATTGTGGAAAAGCAAACCACTATAATTGAGCGCATGTACCGTGCATTTAGCATCAAAACCCTAAAAGCTGTTTGTGGTTAGGTTGGTTGTGCCCGTACATAGCCCTCTTTTAGTTTGTGAGGTGCTGGAGAAGCTTCCACTCCACCCAGAGGGACATGATTGTGAGAAATGGTCTTCCTGATTTGAAACCAAGGGGTGATTTGTTACTGAACTATTGCAGAAGTCAAGGATTGTCCTTAAGGAACATCATGTAAGAGTATAGGAAGGTGCATGGTACCAGAGCACCTAGTTAGCTGCTTCATCAGATATGAAACCATATGTTCTGCAGACTTGGTGAAGAGAGAGGCTGAGCTGATCACCAGTTGGTGGTGAGTTGGTCACTTCTGCTGTACCCAAAGCAAAAGCCTGGGTATGGAGTAAGTATTGTAAAATTATTTGGCAAGTTGGGAGGAGACATCACCCAGGCTTTTCTAATGCTGCCTCAACTTGAAACACACCTACACACCTACTAATTGACTGGGGTAATCCTCTGCTGCTGAGCAATCTAGGATGATCTCGGTGTTGCAACTTTGCTTCTCCACTGGAAAGCCAGTCAAAGTAGTTTGGGCACCTGAAGTGACACCGCGACGTGTTTCCCTTTGCAAGTGCATTTGGCACAAGCAACAGGGAAGAGATCCAGCCAGAACATGCTAGAGTGACTACATTTCCCAGTTGGCCTTGGAGTCCCTGGGGTTTCCCCAGAAAGAGCTACGGGAGGTAGATAAATTGAATTTACCTCTTCTCTCATCTGATTTCTTTGAATGTGTGTTACATTATTTTTTGTTAAGCAAAAAGTGATCACAGTCCATCAACCTACCGTGGGGAACTGGTGTATCCCGATGACTTCACTTTCGAGTGAAAGACCAGAGACTGTTCCTTCACACCTCCTTTATCGAAAGAGATGACAGCCAATAAGATACAGCCTGACAACCACAAATACTGACAGCATGCATGACTCATGTATGCCCAAACCAAAAATAAATAGGCCTATTCCCAAAAACACAGATGTCATGACTAAGTAGTTTTAAAGTATGTGAATGACAATCTTATAAAAAAAAAAATAATAAAACAGACTCCTGATCATTATTCACTCCAATCTCTAGTGATTTTATTGTCATGGCATTTCATAGGTTATAGGAACAGAGGGCACATTAATGGGTAACCAGCCCATGCTGTCAGGAGACAACATTAGTGCACTGTGTGATGCAGCACTTGGCTCCCTGTTCATTGTCAGTGCCTTCACCATAATACAGTGAGATCACTTTTTCCAGAGCTATTAAAATGTGTGTGGCTTTTGAAAAACACTCCTCCTGTTGAATACAGGCAAAGTAAGAAAAAGTCACATTATCTCTGAGCAGTAACTCAGCGATCAGTTTGCATTAGGAATGCATTGCATTGGAATTGATTGGCTTTACTGCTTCAGCTCAAACTCAGCATTTGCTTTCTACTGAAGCACAAACTAAACTGTAAAAAAATATTGTACAGCGCAAAAAAATTACCAGAAGAGCATATCTAAGATATCAGTCAGTTTATTGGCTCATTGTACATTCCTGGTTTTGAATAGATAGTTGATTCATTATTTGTGAGAAAGTCATTAGACATTCGAACAAGTAAACAAGCAAGCTATTCAAAATCAAGCTGAAATGACTTGAGGTGATAATATTATATAAGATAAAAGCTCTATGAATTATAAGATGTACAAAAAAAGAAACATCATCTAGCCTCTCCAACTTCATTTTTTCCACTGTATTAAACTCAACCCATACGTCATAATTTAGAAATGAAAGTTAAAATAATTGAGAGAATATCTTGCACCAAGTGTAATTGCTTAACTTTGTGAGTGATTTTGAAAGATAAAAAACTGTTTACGAAAATCAAAGATAATGTTGAATTACTGACATGTGAAAAGTAGGGCAAACAGTAGGAGAAAGGAGTGAAAACAGAAGTGAGGAGGTATCAGATCCAAGGTATCTGGTGTAAATTAAACAGACTGTGCCAAACAGAGTATCTGACATCAATAGAAATCACGCTCCAGCTCCAGCAGAATATTATTATGGCCGTGTGCAGTAGGTGTGGAGCATATCAGAGAAAAATGTACGGAGATGTAAGAACATAAGTATGAGGATAAAATGCTGGCTTCAACAATAGCAAACTGCAATGAGGAGTGAGATGTAAACTTCAGACTTCTATATATGTGCTCAGTACTGTGGTTTCTGTCTGCCAGTGATTCATGGCACAATGTGTGTGTGAGTGGAAATGAAATAGTTTCCCCATTTCTTTCAAATTGGTTCACTGGAGGTGTCACACCTCTCCTTCTCTCACAGTGGAAAGTTTGAATGTGTTTTTTTTATACTTATCTCCCTGTTCCAAAACTGACAAGGGAACTCTGAACTATAATCTGACAGATGCACTGTGTTGTATGTCATGAAAGTAGGCTAGTGTCATGCAGCGGTCATTCAGATCATGTTCTGGATCGGCAATGACTACTGATAACACGAATCCAAGCTGCTGTCTCCCATATCAAAAATATGGAGAGCGCCAACAGTAACAGAGTTATTAGCTTGTTAGTGTGGGCTTGTAACTGCTGTAGCTGAAGAATGTTAACATCGATAATAAGCCAATTCAGCAAAACTGAAGGACAAGTAAGAAAATGTTTTTTTCTATAATGTCACAAGTTTCTGATAAAGAAAAATAACCAGTCCAGCAATAATATAACATGTCAATGTTATATTTGTCAAAGCTCCATTTCATTATCATATTCCTGTTTGCAGGAATTACCAATTTGATAGTGATCATTAGAAACCTTACACACTACATGCATTAAAAATTAGTGCTCTATGTGCATAACTTCTGATTACTATAACTATTTATGGGTACAGACTGAGTTTAAAGGGTTAAGACAGAGAGTGTCATTTTTGGACATTTCTATTTCTTGCTGAGCTGGTAAGGTAAAGTAGTGTTGTAAAGACAATTATTGATATGCCCTTCAGTTAAACAGTTCAATCTAGGCATCACAATTTATAGTGACATCATTTTGAATGACATCTGGCTCAAAACAATGCCAACTGATCCTCACTCACTCTCTCCAAGTCTCTCCAGTCCTAATTCATTTCATGATTATGTTTCATAGGGACATACCATGGCAACGGAAACACAACTTACAGCTCATTTCATTTAAAAACTGTTTCACTAAATAGCAGCCATCAATCAGTGCTGGCCTTGCATTCCAGTAATATAAACCAAAAAGAGTCCTTCAGACCTGTCCTGAGCTAACAGTAGAAGTGAATTTTACTTTTCTGGAGTCTGATTATTTTATGGTCTAAATTATTGTGAGTATATACAACTTAGAAATCATTGAGATTCAGTGCGTGTGGTTTTTGGTCTGACACTGCAGTCGTGCAGCAGCCCCAGACTCCCCTGAAGATCCCCTACATAGCCTGGCACCGGTTTCTCCCTTCACTCCAGCTGTGGGGAGTCCTGCTCTTTAATGCTGGCTTTCTCAGCACAAACTCTCTGTAAGAGCAACATGTAAACCACAGTATAGCTACTGTCTCCAGCAGAATAGTTTCAAGCTGCCAGAACCTCATGATACACCAAAAAACCACAAATGACCTCACTTTACCTAAGAATCCACTGGTGTAAAAAGCGACTATACATCTAACTAGGCTAATTAGTGAAACATTATCAGTCTAAATTTATTTTACTGTTTTGTAGCTTAATAAAAAATACTTGCCCATGCAGCAAAGTGATGGAGTCTAATTATGAATGCCACATCAGCATCCCCTACAATGCAAAGGAAAGAATCTTTTCCACTCTCCATAGTCAGGAGGTTCTCAGTAGTTCTAGTGATAGCCAAACAAACCTCTGTAAACCTTCTATAAAACTGCAATTTAAGAGAATCAACTTTTAGCCAAACAAAACAGACAACATGCCAATCATGAAGTGAACTATAAAATGGGTCATACTTTTAAAACCCCAATTCATCAAACAACAGTAGTTCACTTTATATTTTATGTGCATGAGCGTAAGTGAGAGGTGAGTGGGTGTTCAAATGATGACAGGGATGCTGACCTTTCTTTTTAGGATGGATAGGCTCCTTCTTTTTTAACTGTGCATTCAACGGAGATTCCAACAGTGGTGGAGAACTGAAAATAAGGGAGGGGGGGGAATGGAGGGGAAGAGTTACTGGAAATGAAAGGGCACAGCATTTTCCATAGTTCTGGATTATTAGCCCCTCTCATTTTCAGCACTATGATGTTGTTGACTCATGAAAATCCAGATGGCATGAATGTTTATAATAAGTCAAGTTAATATGGAAACGTCAGAGTTGGAGGAGGTTACAGACATGAGACCAGCTGTAAAGTAGGCTACACCCACGCTGGCCTCATGCTCGATGTCAGTCAGTCAGGTGCCCAGTGTGTAAGTGAGAGCAAGAAAGGGCCGTCGCTGTGCTCTTTCTGCAAGTTTTAACCAGTTGACATGATTATGCTATGGCCCCTAAGGTGCAGATTTATGGAAGCAGAAACATGCATGGCGACATGATGGCTTGAGGGTTACCTTGGGGTCACTGAAAGGCCTTCACCTCCAGCCCAGGTCCTGTCCAGCAGGTCACACAGGCTTATCTCCAACAAGGCCACACATGGAGTAAACAGAGAGCTCACTAAAAACACCATCTGTGTAGCAAGGAATTTGGGAATAAATCAAGAGTCATAACAAATAGCAAAAATTCAGTCAAAACAATGGTATTAGTCCATAATGGTATTTAAAAAGGGAAATGAACTGCATGAGCTGTAAAAAATGTTGGGCTAAAACAGAAACAAGGGCAAGTCATGAGGTGATGCTTTTACCTTGCACTGTAACACATAATTGCTTCTCTGTAGGAACAGAAAAAATAGCTTTCCTCCTAGATGCAAACCGCAGTCAAATCTTGTAAAAACTTTATGTTTCACATAATCCTGGCCTTGTGAAACCATAAACTGCTAATTGCAGCCTTATAAAAATACCAAAGTTTCAGTACATGTGTACTTTAACGCATTTGAAATTAGTACAGGAAACAAAAGCAAAATTCCAGATAGATTTTATTATTTAATGTGGGGTACATTTCAGACCTTCCTAGTTAATGCAACCTGGCATGACTGGATGGTAAATGTCAGGATACTATAGAGTTACTCACGCTGTCATCCCTCCCTGGAGCAATGGACCATGATCCAGCTATTTTGATGCTCAAGTTGGGGTAACCTAGAGGAGTGAACATCAGCCATGGATTAGGCTGCATCCCATTTCCTGTTCATGGCAATGTCTCAGCTCTTGTACCATACCCAAAATAAGATTCAAAGTGATATGGAAGACCGTGCTTCCTATATTGTATCAGAAACAATTCTTAGTACCTGTACATCGTATCTGCCACTGTATACAAAGCAAAACTGACCCAAATAAATGACATCAAATCACTGGGGTCCCAGATCCAAGTAATGCAAAATGGAAACCCAACAACATCTTGACGTTTACCTTCTTAACGTTCTATTCTTATGACAACAGAATGCATCTTTTTCATACAGAATTAATTTGACAATGAGTTGTCTTTATTGGACCTGATTAGCACTTAAACATTAATTTTTCATCATCTCTGGTATCATCGGCCTTGGTGTCATGACATTAGAACAGCATACAATTATCAATCAACAGGCCTAACAATAAGAGACAATTCCAGTGTGATTAGGATTTTTGGTAATAATGCAAATTTGGAATGTTGTCGCTATGACAAAATGGCCTATATTCCCAGTGAAATTAAAAATCAATCAGAGTGCTTCTGCTGATGACAGAATGATGGTGTCTCGGTTGTGTAAATATGTGAAAACCTATCAAAGCAACAGTAATAGGAGCAGCAGCACCACCAGCAGCAGCATACCTTTAAAATATTGCACAGCTAAGAGTTCTGAGGTAGCCACGTCAACCAGGTACAAGCCATCAGAGCTGCCAATGCATAAACAGCAGTTGTCCCTGTAGGGGTCCACAGAGAAACAAACTGACAAACAGTGTTGCAGGCTTTCCCTTAAAATGATCTTTGTTTCAAAAGATAAGAGAGAAGACAAATGTTACAACATTCAAAGGAAAAACAGAGTGATATGAAAGAATGGCGAGGCATGCACATCACAGGACTGAGGTGACGATCCATTCATTTTATAATGAATGGATTTAATCATTTTATAATAATGGTGCATACATTAGTGATGGAGTTATGAGGATTTAGCAATAGCAATGCCAATATGTTCACAGCATTTCAAAGGCTCACACAATGTTCATCCTTGACAATCCTTACAATACCGGTACATTACTTCAGTTGAGCTGCAGGCTCAATATTCTGTTTGGCACATGAATAAAAAGCATCTTATACTACATCAAAGACTCATGTCCTGGCCATTTTGTCAATTTGATTTCAATGTTTCACAAGTACAGAGTTTGTGTCTGTGCTTTATTAGTGCCTGCTTACTATGACAACATACAATGTTTTGACAGCCTGGAACTGTTAACTGTTAACACTGCTATTCTTTAATATGAAGCTTCCTGTTACTGGTGTGGAAACGGACATACCAATTTGTCTGTACTAATGAAGATAGGACTTTTAGTTTAAATTTTTTTCCTCAGACCTTTGGACATTATGACATTTATGTATTACTTCAGTTAGCCAACTCATGAGTAAAGTTATGGAAAGCATGCACAGATATATGGTATAGAACAGATAATTATGTTTGGCATCTAGGCTCTGACCCTCTCACTCTCTGCGGCCTACTGGACTTATAAGAGCAGAGCAGAGAGTGACAGGATATTCACCCCCTTGGAGAAATATTCAGAGCCCACAGGTGGAAGCTGGGGTGGAGGTGGGATGTTAACTAAGCAGCAGGCAATGAGCATGTGGTGCAGCAGCAGCAGGCATGGCAGTCTGTTTGCAGCAGTGTGTTTGCAGCAGTGCAGAGCAGCAGAGCAGGGATAGAGAGGCAAGGCATAAGCAGCTTAAATAGGCCGCTTCATTTCAGAGGGGCGTAGCATCAAGCAGATATCATGTGAGCATGGGAGAGTATATGTGAATGTATACATGAATGTATATATGTGTCTCGAGTTTTCTGCCTGAAGAACAAATTGAGACTTTAATTTTAATTTCAGACTCCTCTTCAAAAAATATGACTGTCTGTGATTACTGAATTAAAATAGTTGATAATCCCCAAGATTAAGTCACATAATAAGATCCATCCATTTTCTAGTGAAGCCCAGATAGTTTTTCCTGAGTAACTTGCTCAAACTTTTCCGAGGAGATCCCCAGGTGCTCCCAGGCCAGCTGCAGGAGTCCTTTCAGCATGTTCAGAGTTTACTCCTATCCTCAGCCTCATACAATTCCAAAGGGAAATGCCTGCTACAGAGATGACCATCTCAAAGCTAGTACATTCAAGATAGTGTCAAATATACAATTTTATATACACAGGACCATGTTCAGCCAATCAGAAGGAACTCTGGTGAAAACCCAGAGCCTTCAGCATTTCAAGACAATTCTCATCCACCGATGGTGCTGCACCGAGGAATTTTCCAACTACCCGAGTGACTTCTGCCAAGGAGATGGGCTCTGTCTATCCAAAATCGTCCAGCACTGCCTGCTGAACAAAGGCTGTGTATACTGGGTTTAGGAATTCCACAAAGTGTTCCTTCTAGCTACTGCCAATGTCCTCATCCAAGGTCAGTATTTCCCTGCTCAAGCCGAGAACAACCTGGGCTTCTCCTCTAGAGTCATCAAATGGTTTTCAAGAACATCTTTTAGGCTAGCCAAAGGTCATTCATCATTGCCTTTTGAAACTTCTTTATCTAATCTTTTGTTAATGCAGCTACCATCGTTGCATCCTTTCTGGCCTGCAAGTACCATTTTCTGCTTACCTTTTTTGCTCATCATCAGTGTCAGTAAGTGAGCTACACAAAGCCATTCTGAGGACAGGTATTGAAGTCTCCACTTTTTCTGCATCTGGTGGTTCTTCATACATGACTCCTGGAAGGAGAGATCCATACAGTAATGTTAATTAATTTTAATTCATATTAACTTTGATTAAACATGTTAAGGTAGCTGAAACAGTTGAACGGGACTAAAAAGATAGTGTTTGTGAACAAAATTCACAAAACCTGCTGTAATTCCTCTGTATTACTGTTACTAACACCACCTGCTTGCTGGGCCACTGTTTCTTGGTGCCTTTGATGTCTTTTTTGCATCTTCTGAATGTCCATTTTGGTCACCAATTCACATCTGTGGTCATCAAGAAGAGAAAAGCACCACACCTAAAGCCAATAGATAGAGCTTAGTTTTACAAATCAAATTATGGGATTTAAAAGTCTGATTGTGATTTTAAGCTGTATGCCTTGGACCTCACAGTCACTAACCTGTCCATTAACTGAGCCAGTAATGAGCTGCCTGCTCTCCTCCAAGAAAAACACACTGAGCAAGGGATATGCTGAACAAAAAACAGACACAACAAAAACACACACAAAAAGTAAATAAATAATAATTAAAATGATTAATACAATATTAGACAACCTTTATGCTGACGCTTAACAAAAAAGTAATAATTAATACTAGACTTCATTATCCAAGAGTTATTGGCCAAAAACTGTGCATCAATTTGGCTGATTGGTGTAATTTTTGTTCGTGGGGTAGTGAGGGAAATTTGAAACCTATCCACCAAATGTGCTTGCTATGTATCGTACACTTTGTGGGAAACATAAACAGAACACAAAAAGAAGTAGTACAAAAACAACAACAGGGTTTCAGTCCTGTAGGCTTGAAACTTTATTTAAGTGGCCACTGAGATCAGAATAGTTACTTTTCAATTTATGAAAATTTATTATTAATACATCATTACTAATGCAAATAAAACTGAAAAACGGATAAAACAAGAAAAATAATTGCTAGTCTCTAATAAGTACTAGTAGTACTAGTACTATAGAACTATTTAGATTACTAGTGAATTTCAAATTTTATGAGATTAGCTAGCACAACAGTCGGCCTCCTAAGTAAAGCCTATAAATGAGATATTTTTCATGACTACCAGTATCTACTGAATAAATATATAAATTGCTTGCCATGTGCAACCACAGTTTACTGACAGCCACTTGTGAAACGTCTGCGGTATAAATGCCTTGAATCACTCATTACTGAGAATGGGAAATAGCTATAGCTTCCCTATTCATATAGGTTGTATCATACCTGACAGTACAAAAGACTGATAGTAAACGGATTCCGTTTTTAAATCCCACACCTGGAAACAGAAAAGATGTTTAGATAGAGTAGCTCATAATTATCGACATTTACACTGAACCAGTACCTGATATACGTAGTAATTAACTATGTTGTGTATGGCTTATACCCGAGTTATATGAAGATACATCATCATCACTCAATTAGATGTAATAATTCTGTAAATCTCCACGTTGTGCATCTTAAAATCAAAAATACCTTGAAAGTTCGATCCTCTGATATGGTAACAAGAGTTTCCTTATCCCAGGGACAAAATTCTGCTGCTGTCAAAGGTCCCAGGTGACCAGTCAACACAGACTTCACCTCGTGTCTCTGGTGTGGATAAAATGATTAGACTTGTTTTACACTAAGTGAAAACCTTTGATGGCTATTCAACTATGAGCAATAAAGAATTTAAAATCCAATTAATAGATATTATAAGATACTGTCACTTAAAGCCAATGAATCACAGAATACAACATATCAGGACAGATAAGATTTGTAATCCATAGTGGTAATAGAAAGTTCTGTAATAATAATAATCATATTCAATAATATCATTCAAATCATTCATTATTCAAAAAACATAATAATATCAGATCCCTTTATAGTGCACAAAACCTTCCACTGATTGACCTCGTAATAAATGCATAACAATACAAATTTATCAGTCTTTAGACACAACAAAAATTTTGAGTACTGCACTTCTGTGAACTTCTGCATTTATCAGTGAAAACACTCCACATGTTGCACCTTTGAGCTGAGTATATGCACTGCAGCTCCGGAGCATGCAGCCACACGTTCATCAGAGAAACAGAAGGAAAGATGGATCACTTCGCCCAGTAAAGTTCCAACCACAGTTCCAGCTGCAACTATGCCTGCAAACAAATTTTATATTTGTTCAACAAAAATTTAACAAATTGTTGAAAAATTGTACATTTGTTAACAAGCTGCATTTCTGCTAGTGCTTTGACCAGCAGGCTCTTCTGAGCACAGAAATGACACTGATATTTCACTAGATGGCATGATTGTAGTGTTTACAGCAGCAGACACAAGACTGTTATAAATCACTTATATTAAAATTATGGCTACAAGTAAGCCATTAAATAGTATTTAATGAACAGAGGCAAAAGTAAAAACTGAAATTTATAGATAAAATGAAATTAAACTGACACCAGACATGTGCTTACATAACAAAGTGCAATCACATAAAAATCTTTGAGAAAAATGATCTGCTTAGTCATTTGGTAAAAGTGTGACAAAGTATGGAACATGAGAGCATCTCTTCTGATATAGGTCTATTAAGTCATCTACTCTACAGATGACTCTTTAGTACAGAAGCTAGACTGCTGTTAGTCCTCTTTGCTTACCTTCCCTTGTTCTTTTCTGGCAGAGTTCAATATCCCAGACAATGATGTAATCAGCAGAAGCAGAACAGAGGAGGACTGGCTTTCTTCCTTTTCCAAACGCCATGGCACTGATGTCACCATGGTGGCCAGTTAGGTGCAGGGGCTGTGGACGAAGATTTGAGCACAGACTCCAGTAAATATATCAAAACAACTGAAGTGTCTTGAGGTCTTTGAAAAGTTTTAAACTTAAATCTTAAATATGTAAATCATATGCCTCAAAACCTCTTTATTACAAAAACATAGCATGTCATGTAGTAAGTTTTAAATTTAACTTATCTTGCACACATCCTAAAATTACAATATGGGGTATTCTTCTGATAAGACAGAGAATGGCTTTAACTTAAACAGTAGGCCTATTGACTTGACAAGGTTGACAAACCTTCTGCTCCGTGTCCATGTGATTGTAAACAAGCAGTTCCTTGCATCGCATTGGTATTGCACAGTATGAATGGCAGCATGCGAGCTGCTGGTGTGATAGGAGTTTATCACAGGTCAAACTGAGCTTTTCTATCATAATCTTGGTTCCTCTAGGGTCTGGGAACACCTCAGTGTAAATCCACGACCGGGATCAGCCCTTCTTCTTGTGTCCTGACAACAAAAGTATAACGCTAATCAAGCAGCTAAACAAAGCCTAACTTTAAATATGAACGTAAATCTCTAGCTCTAATCTCATCCAGCCTCTTCAACTTTCTGGCAGTTATTGTCTTTGGGAATATTATAAAGATGATGTAGGCAGTGTGTCGGATAAGGAAGAGCGGTGTTTCGAGGCAAATCTTCTGGCTACAAACAGCCAACAGGTTGCTAGGTAACGTAACAACCAGAATTTGGTTACGCCAGAGAACTGAACGCACGAGCTCTCCTCCCGCAGGTTCCTAGGCAAAGATGACAGGCAGCATGGAGGTACTATAACTGCAGTCCTCTCTCTTTATACATCCACGTTGTAGCCACACAAAGTTGCATTCCTCAAGCGTCACTCATCATAAACACTTAAATCCAGCTCTGAATTTTAGCGGTTCATTCTGTATATTTTTGTCCGGAAGAACTTTCAATGGACTGGACTTCGCCAAGCACGCGGTTGTGGTACCAAGGAACATACAAAGAAGGAATGGACAACACGTCATAGCGACAGTCACTGGTTGGAGACTTTGATGCCACTATTCAACTACATACTACATAACAAAACACAATCCTTATACGTTCCTTGTGTTGTATCAGGAAAAATGTGCAGAGAGGGATGACCCTGTGCGTCAGTGACTTATCATCATCATCATCATCATCATCATCATCCTCATCCTCATCATCTTCATCAACATCATCATCATTTTATCATCTCGCAACTAATGAAAAGGCCCATTACCGCCGCCTACTGTGCTACAGTGAGAGGGTCAACATTGGCCTAAACGATATTCTTGCCCCGTATTGGTCCTGTATTTTAAGAAATTCATAAAATCCCTAAACATATATGCGAATCATTGGTACGACATCCCAGGTTGCCAACTGTGTATTTACAACATTTTCTAACAGGTCTTTTCGGTCTGTTACATTTGACACACACCGTTATTGTTGATTTTAGGCCTACATATGTTTCATACAACCAACAATAATGCATCATTCATTCATTCAAGGTTATTTTCTTTTGCATGCAAGTTTTACAAGTTTTTAAATCAGTTTTTAATCAGGTATACTTGGAGCTGCAGTTCTTGAGATCCAAGTGTTCAACGCTTTCACATTCTCGAGGCGTACCTCCAGGTTACACCACAAGATGGCACTCTCCAACTAATGAAATGGTTAATCAAACTCAGGAGAGGAAATGGGATTCTTCTAATTAGCTCATGTATTGGCTGGCTCCAGGGTGCGGTTGCCTCTAGCCGTCGACTTGGAGGCAACTCAACCCAGCAGGCTGACTTTACCCCTAACCCGTGTGGTCCACGGCTAAAGACAACTTCACACTATATTGGCGGCGTTCATTCACGAGACTTTTTTCTTATTTTTCCAGGGACAAACACAAAGTGGATAATTAGATTTTATAAAGTACATATAATCCATAAACTTCATAACAGAACATCATATATAAAATCAGCTTGATTCTGCTGTTTTGTTTAGCAGTTTGACTGAATTTAATAAACAAATTAACAACAACTAATAATAATCATAAAATGGAATAGAATCTCTATCATGATAAATATTTCACAAAAGAGTCTTAAAAGAAGTTAATTTGTCACTGAGGTTGCACAACCGCCAAAGTGGGATTTTGAAAAGGCTGGAAACGTAACAGGTCACCTGTCAAATTGCAAAGTGCAAAATGGATTAGCTACAGTATCCACATGGGTAAAAGTTTATGTCTTGTATGAAAATGAACTCCTGCATACCCCTGAAATGTCCTTACACTGACCTGTTGCCTGAATTGTTTCCGCGCAGTTTTATAGACTATACGTTACAATGAAAGTTTTTTTTAGACATCCATTGGAATATTTAGCTGCACTTGTAACATGCACTGCAACGCGAGGTCATTCAACTCAATATAGAGCAAGCTGCAGTAGAAATAGGCTGCTACCTCCGGCAGCACATGTCCTAAGTGGATTTCAAGTCATCCTATTTGACAGGCCACAGGATCAACATTTATAAAAAGCATGAATGGCGAGGAGACTATTGGGAACTGTAGTTGTCACGTTACTAGCGGATATGACGGTTTCGGTGTATAGCTGGGTGTCGGCACTGTGCTATTAGGTAGTTGGAGGAGCCATTCGACGTTAACAGTCCTTGGGATTCGCATGATTGTGTTTTCTTGTTAGCGAGCTAACGTAACTTTAGCTAGATAGTTACCTGGTTATCAGATTTAGATGCCCCCAAGAGAAGAATCTGAGTGCCAACGGGTTCTGTGGACGTACTGTACTTTGTGTTAGCCTTAGTATTTCTATGCGATGACTTTGAGGATATTAGCTCCTAACGAAAGCTAACTAAACTTTAGCCAGCAAGCTACTGGGACATAACTTGTTCACCGCATAACTTAGCCACTGTGTGGGCCATTTTACAAAGCTTGCGATACGTCAGCTGAAGATAGCTAGCTGAGAAACGGCTAGCTTTTATATTAGCTACACAGCACAACAGCGTGCACTGGAAACAGACCAGAGTAAAATTAGCTAGCTAGCTAGTGACTCTAGCTACTTTTGAAATCTGTAATATGAAAAAATCCGTGTCTGACACATTAGGATTTGTCCCTCAAAAAGACATAGTTTACAACAAACTTCTGCCGTATGCAGATAGATTAGATGAAGAATCCAATGATATTTTGAGTAAAATTAAAGGGAACTTGGGCCGAGCAGTCCAGCTCAAAGAGATATGGCCCGGTGTGCTGTTTTGGACCAGGAAACTTTCCACGTAAGTAACGTTTATGGTAACTGTTAGCTAACCTAACCGTTGCTGGTTTCATTTTGTTCTCAATCTGAGCGTCTTGGTAACCGTTACTTAACATTAACGTTGTTGACGTTACTTAACTAGCTTATATGTTGATATTTCTCTGTCTCTGATTTCACTGCGGTCTGAAAACATGTCAGATTCAGCTTTCCAGGTTAATGTGAATGATCATCTTAATAAGCTACTTTAGCTAGTAGCTACTTGTTGGAGTTGTACACAATCATTGCGGTCAATGGGTGGTCCAGAGCTCTCTAGGGTTAGCTTGCTTGCTAAGTCAGTCCTCGTAACCCGGCATGTCCTCTTATTTAACTGTTAGCTGCTAGTGCTAGTAATTTGCCCGGAGCAAAACGTCAAAATATGGGCAGGCTAGGTTGCCTATTCAGGAAGCAATCTTGTGTAGTTAAACATTAAAAAATACACCATCGATGACTCCAGCAGTGTAACTTAGCACCGTGTCATGTTATGCTCATCCCTGACATTGCCTGTGTTTGGTGTTGGTATTTGTTTTCATTGCAGTGAGTAAGGGAACAGCTGACCAGATAGTTAATGACGAAAACAACAAACATCCTCTTGTCCATATTGTTAAAGCAGCAAAGAGTGTGCTATGAAGTTATTCACAGTGGTGTTCATTTAAAACCAATTGCTTTTAATGTGTTAGCAACATATTTTTTGACAGGCTCATATTTGTTTGTTGCACATGGGCAAAGTGTCTAATATGCTTTGTTTGCTAAGGGTCCCTCAGCTGGGGAAAATCAAACAAACAGAAACATCAAAAGATAGTGTTGTATAAGGACTTTTAAAGACAGCAGCTCAGAGATGTTTACCTTTCCCCCATATTGTTGTCTGTAACCTTTTGATTATGTTGCAATAGAATCACTTTGACATTTTATTAGTGTTACAGTGGGTTACTTGGATTGTTGTTTCACATTGTTTTACTCAGTTGCTGGGCTGTCTTTAATCCGTTTCAGTCCTCATGCTGGCAGATAGCTCTGTCCAAGAGTGAGTCACTGCCGGCTCAGAGAGATGGAAAGTTTGCGCTTGGGGTGACCCAGATTCTATTTGTTGGTATTTTGGCACTTCAACAGAGATTTAAACATTTTGTACGAGTCAATTTTCAATGCCTCACCAAAGCTTATGTAGTGTCATTTCAACAATGTCGCATCCTTTTGTTGAACTTAACATTATGACTCCTGAGTAATTTGGCTCAGCTGTAATATTCCACACTGTATTACATTAGAGGGAATACAAGGACCTTGTTAAGCTGGCATTGTGTATGCTCTTGGCAGGTGTTTTCATCAGTTTGCATGCTATCCATGTAGAAATGTGTGAAATGATCACAAAATCTGTACCTCCTATTTAGATACATGCGCCTGTATGGACGGAAGTTCAGCAAAGAGGACCATGTGCTGTTCATCAAGTTGCTCTATGAGCTAGTGACGATTTCTAAACTGGAGATCAGCATGACGCAGGGGCTTGCTCGCCTCCTTATCAACCTCCTGAAGTAAGAATGGGCCTCCTCAGTGTCTATCAGCAAATTTGTACACACACTTAGTCTAGCCCAAATTATTCCCTCCTTCAAACTTGCACGTTAAAACAAAAAACTTTGAATGATCTTGGCTTCTCCTGGACTTAAGATAGCAAAAACTTATTCAAAATTGACCATTGATAATTGCTAACTTATTGTGATGATCTGTCTTGTTATTTGCATGAAAACACACTATATGATGTGTCAAGTCAATATGATGATCCAGAATGCTTAGTTTTATCCTCACTCCTGATCGATCTCATCTGTCTAATAGAAAAAGAGAACTACTCTCAAGGGAGGACCTGGAGTTGCCTTGGCGACCATTGTATGAGCTGCAGGACAGGATTCTTTACTCGAAGACAGAGCACCTGGGCCTCAACTGGTTCCCCAAGTACGCCCCTTTTCATACTGTTTTTAGACTTACTTATCTGTCATGTTTGTAGATCTTATTGTGTGTATCCTTCCTCAGAACAGTACTTGAACATTTCAGTTTTACTCTAAATTCTTTGGTTAAAGATGGCACTGCTAAACTGTGTTTTGGTTTTTTCAAATTTGAAAATGATAGTGTTTTCATTTTATTTTTGACCATCAATCCAACACACTTAGCAGCCATCAACCACCAACATTAATGAATTCCAGAGTATGTGTTCACTACTCATTATTTTCTCCTTCAATCCCTCTCTCCGCAGAATAAACATTTTGGTATAACTGTTCTGTATTGTAATGAAAGCAAAAGTCATCAAGTGACAACACTCTTGTTACTGGAACAACCGATATTGGTAGTTGACTGCATGAACTTGAATGAGATGAAAAGTTTTGGAAACTCTGAACATACCAGTTATCTGTTAAACCTGGGGTCATGTGGGAACAAGGAGGATAGGGGAGGATTATAACCTTATTTGGCTAACATTGTTCCTCAAATCATGGCTGAACACTTTCCCCTTTTTGAATTGCTTTCAGACTAGGAGACAAAAGTGTACCAATTTTAATTGGGGTTAGCTGCATTTATTGTTGAAATGATAATTAACCCCCAATTTTAAGATTGTGTAGTGCTTTCAGACTGTTGATCCACTACCAGTAGTTTTAGACAGCAAGTTATGTGGTTATAGCAGTAACGTTAATATTAATCAGAGCTTTGTGGATTTGTTTTAAATTTCATGTATTAATTTTGTGCAAACCGTAATAAACAAATTGCTTACAGAGAATTGGGGCTAATCTGCAGGTTAACATGTTTACAGTTTTTGTGTAGCAAAATAGTTTGTTGTTCCAGCTATATGTCTTCTAAGGAACAGCGTTCACTGGGACCTGTGCACTTCATGCAATTTTGGAGGCAAAGTGAAGATGTCTGATTACCTACCCTATATAATACCCTTAAACAATCCATATGCCATTGTTACAGCAAGCAGTGCGAGGTGCTCTTTTATGGTGCTATGGGAACATTGTATGTTTCTCACAAAAATGCTTTGCTAGCACATCACCACTGAGAAAAGCAAGCTGCCTCGGCTGACTGCCAATTTATTTTTTAAAAACTACACTCATCATACATGATAGTTTGATTACATAAGTAGAACTTGGTGATAATAAATTGAATTGCATAAATAGATGTGTAGAATGTTAATATTTGGAGTGATTGGCACTTTGTCGTGTCCTGAATGTGTTTTTTATGCCTTTGTCTCCTTTCACATTCAGTTCTCCACGGCATCGTTCATCCTCTAAACTCATAATGATAAAATTGGTTCAGAGGTGGTAAGGACAATACTTCTCTTTGTGTTTTACTTTGAAGTTATCTTTTGAGGCACTTGTTACTTTTATTTCTTTTTTTTTTTAATGCGTTGCATGTGGAAACGACAACAAATACACTGGACACCCCCACGCAGCGTGTTTGATGTGACAGGAGAAAAAACATTATATCAATGTTAACATTCCACTCATATTGGAGACTGTCGCACTGCAGCTAACAGATTTTATACCCTCCTCCTATCCCCCATCTCAGCTGTGTCAAAGTTATATTTTATACTTTTTTTTTCATTATTATTATTATTATTTTGTTTGGATCCCCTAATCTATTATTAGGTTATTTTTTCCCAGTATTCTGCTTATAGTGAATTATGTGGCAGCAATATCTTAATAAAATGAAAGACTATATTAGGAAGTAGTACAGGATCATCCTACCAAGGCTTAGCAGTAGTATTATTATTTACATTCATTCAGTGATTTCAACCATAATCTCATGTGACCAACTTTGGGTGGTGTTGCTGTAGATACCCCTCTACCTAGCTTACTTCGAAGTTAGCCAACACTACACTACCACATTTCTATATACTATATACAGGAGCACAAGCTCTTGTCACGTTTCGTCCCCTTCTGGAATGTAGTGGGTTGAACGTGATGTTTCATTCCAGCTCACGCACTAAGGTTATAGACTTTGGGGTTCCCTCTCCCTTGGGTTTTGAGTGTCAGTGCACTTTGTAATGGGAGACCCGTTTAGGCTCTGATGTCATTGCTGTTGGGTTTGCAGTGCATGAGTTTGACGCTGGTCTGTGACCTGTGTGTTGTGGGCTTACAGTGTTACAGTTAAACATTGAGCAATACACGTGTGTTCAGATACTTGCAAATAGGTAGGCAGAAGGTCACCCTTGATCTACTTCTTGAATTAAGTCTGCTGTACGGTACAAATTACGATTTAGCAATAAACAGCTAGTTGTTGAGTGGGATTGGTAGGGCAGTTTAAATAAGGCATGGCTTGAGATTGCATGTGAGCAGATAGGTGGGATTGTAGGAAGGGAGCTCAAAGGCTGTGGTTATATTGGTCCAGAGCTTTCGAAACTGTTATGTGACCAGAGGCCTACCTTTACAGCCCATTGGTGAAGATAAACATGTCAGGAGTTGCTTACGCAGAAGAAAGTTATATTAATAGTAGCAAGTCCAAAACCATTCAAAACAGATTGTTACAGCAGTCAGTGAATTAAAGGGGACTTACATATTATGAATGAACAGATAGGCATCTGTTCACATTCAGATGCTGTATATTGGCCTGAGGCCAGCCAGGAAGGTTAACCACTATTGGCAACAGTTATTATGGTCGTGACAGTCAAGTGAATGTAGTCCATTAATGCCATTGTATCACAGTTTCCTCTCTGTACACCAGCCCCTTATGATTTTCTCTTGATGACTGTTTCACTGTCCACCAGTCAGATGTGTAAAGAATTTGCTGTGTGCATGCAGCCAGACTAAGTCTAATTGCATTGGTGTGATATCGTTAAACTGTCACCCTAACATTAATGTTTTGATGCTTGTGATGACATCTCACTACATTTCTTTCTCATTTCCTTTATCGCAGCTCTGTGGAAAGTGTGTTGAAAACGCTTGTGAAAAGCTGCAGACCGTAAGTACACATAATATCATTTATCTGTCTGTCTGGCTACTTGAACTGAAAAACTGCTTTGTCAACAGAAGAGTTAAATAAGTCTCTGAGCCTTGGTTGCTTGTCTCAGCATTCCTTTAACTGCCCAGACAAAAGATGAAATAGCCATGAGATGTATACATGGATAGATTGCCAGATCATCATTATCATTATCTGAGTATCAAGATCTGTTCTCAAGCTGATTGGATGTATTGTGAATAATGTAGTAGGTGAAGCAGCCCAGTATTGCATATTAAGTATCACTCGCAAACTTTGTCATGTCAAAGCAAATGCAGCTTTGTCGTCACCAGCAGGTCCTCGATTGTGACAGCCAAGTTGTGCGTGTGCACATATCTGAGACAAGCACCAGGGCTCAGTCCCACTGCACTTAGGCTGATAATCCTATTATCTCATCTAATTCTGTCTTGTGCGAGAGTTTCCTGTTACTGTGAGAAGAGAGAGTGATTTGTGATCAGCTGTACAGCCACTATAGATCAGTTGCGAGGCAGAAGGAAGCAGCCTGGGTTGGCAGTAGTGCTGGCCTACATGACCTGAACTCCAGATCTAGATGAATTGTCACATTTACCTTGATAAAAAATACATTTACATACATACATACCTCGGTACACAATTAGTGTCATGTCAACTATAGTATGAGAATCCACACTACTACACAATAAAACTCCAATAGGTTAGCTGTCTTTCAATATCAGAACATATTTGCCTTTTAGCCAAAATGCTTTGGCACCATCATCCAGACTTAACAAATTCTACATCTGTCTCACAATACTGTATGTTGTGTGACACCAGTCTAGCTGTAATTAAAATATCAGCCAGCAAAAAAAAAAAATTGTCATGTATAGATGAACCTTTGCAAAAACACATTGTTGTACTGCAACCGCAAGCAAGTATCACTATCACTCAATACGACCATGCTATGAAACCCAGCACACTTCTGGGCATGATACTCCCACAAGCATTGTGATTGGTCTGAAAAACCACAGCGCCTATTGCCCATTGTTAAATTTAGCTTTGATACGATGGCCACAAAACACCTCACCCAACTCTAAACCTATTCTTAACCATAATGGACATATCTTGCCTAGAACTGATTTTGGATTCATAAGAAGGTGTGAGACATCTCTCTGAAAACATTTCTAGCTTTTGTGTTTTTACCGCACAGGCCTAGTTGAAAGCAGGAGTATTTTTTTAGGTCTCTCGGGGTTGGTGTGGTCATTGAGGAGCCTGTAAAGTAGGTGAACTGAAATGACCCCCTGCATTTACTCAGGCACATGATAAACCATGAAAATCCCTCAGACTGTGAGCCCGGTGGCACCACAGGATTTATCCTAAAACAGCTAAAATGTGCCAGGTTTATAATTTGTAATCTTCCATTTTTAAACATTGGACTCCCACAATCCGCAGCTTTTAACCCATAGGTCGTCCAGTCTGCAGTCTTTAATGCAAACACATATACTATTTCTCTCTCTCTCTCTCTCTCTCTCTCTCTCTCTTTCATACTTTTTCTTAATAAAGGGATAAATGAAAACCCCACTTGAAAAGTAGATAATTTCACAGTTTCATACATCCCTTCCCTTTCTGGTTAGGGTTCTGCAAAAAGTAGTTACCAGGAAATGTTTTGCTCTTATGAAAGGAAATGGACTCACACCATTTAACTGAAACACAGTTTCCTCAGTGACCCAAATAACACTAAACAATTAGACATTCTTCTCTGCATGAAAGGTATTAGAAAGTTGATGTCACAATTTTTTTTTCCTAAATCACAAGTTGTTAAGTTTGGTTAACAGAAATCATGGAGTCCAGATTGCAGCTAGTTCATAATGCTGCTTACTAGATCTAGGAAAGAATACAATATTATACCTACCTCCCATTCACTGACAGGATTGACTATAAAATTTGACACATCACTTGTAAGTTGTGGGCTGGTCTGGTACCCAGCCCAGCTTGTAACCCCCCTTGAGATCCTCAGGGAGCCACTCCTGGCTGTTTGTCAGTCCAGACTGACTCAAAGAGTGACTGGGCTTCACCATCAGAGCCACTAAACCCTGGAATGACTTGCCTGAGGAGATCTGGGTTTTGATCCAGAAAGCAGGATTAGAAAGTTAGCCCTAGATATCTGTAGAAAAGAATATTCAATATCCTGATGAGAGTGATATCAAAAGATGAAACAAAACTTGAATATTAAGTTTAGGATATGATTCAGACATGCACGTTGATGGCTTCTAATGATTAACAAAACTTCAGAAGATATTTTGTAATTTTTTTTTAAAGTTATGTGACTTGCTGATCCTGCTTTTTGGAATATTCCCCAGGCTAGCCAGCTTTGTGTCCTCCTTTAAGTCCCTTTGACAAACAGTTTTTTAGGCATGCTTTTACTTCTGTTCTTACTTTGAATTTTTTTTATCTTCCATTGTAATATTATACGCCCCATTCTGTCTTCATCATTTGTTTGTCTTAAAATATGCTTAATGTTCCTTATTGTATTGCATTTCATCATTTGTTTTACCTGTCATTTTCCTTGAAGCACTTTAACTGTTTTAATAAGCTCTATATATGTAATGATAACAACAACACCAATAACAGCCACAACAAAAATTACAGCTGCTGTGCAGCATTGTGACGGGGCCGGACAGTAGTGGAGAAGTGGTGGAAAAATTCAATGATGACAAGAAGGAGAAGGAGATTGAATATAATACAAAAATTGGAAGTTTTAGGCAGAAATTTTGTTCAAAATGTCTTTGGAATTGGACTCTTTATAGCTGAAGCAATAGCAGTAACAATACATTCATCAGTTAATTTCGGCATCAGATAATTTCAGCAACACAGGCAGACTCCTAACATGATGTGTCACCTGGGTGGACGCCTGAAGTCGCTGCTGACAGCCCAAACTTGTGGTAGTGTGGGAATCAAATTGATGGAAAAAATAAATAAATAAAATTGTGGGAAGAAAAATCAGAAATTTGGCAGAAATACTCATTACTAGTGAATGTTTTTGCGTATTATTTACATGATGATCAATCATTCTGTTTTTGTAATCCTGATGTTTATAAATGCTCTATTTTACAACGGGGACAATGTGCTGCATTGGAACAGAATTCTAAATGCAGTGGTGGACTTCATAATTTGCAACTTGGTTGGAGCGTATGAAATTTCTACTGACCTGGGTTACATTTTGGTGCATAGCACACATGGTTGATTTTTAATGATTTTAATGACTGAAGGTTTGAACTTTACATACTTGATGTAGTGCCACCATGGGGAGATGTGGCTGCAGCTGCCTGGCCCCTAATTATTATTATTTGTATTAGGATCTCATGCCACTGTAATAGAAAGCAGATTCAGCTTCCTCACATCCTCCAGTTGTCAGCGTCCAGTCTTGACTGTGTTGTGGTGTGCGAAGAATTGGAAAGCACCTAAGAGGCTTGAGCCTCCTTTATAGCACTCTCTAAGCTGCTCTGCAGGTTCAAATGCTTCAAGTGTCCTTACATACCTGTTCATAAGCTGATCATAGTAGTGAGTTTGGCACAGCTCAACTGGTATTAAGCATTTGTTGTCTCATCATATATTTCATGCTACGTTCTGTAATCTGTACTTAGTGCCATTGCCTGTCATAGGCTCAATTTAAGAAGAAAAAAAGCTAATTACGATTTGGTTTCTGTTCTTATAGATATTTCCCAGAGTCTGCTACTCAGGAGATGCTGGAGGAGTGGCGACCACTGCTCTGCCCATTTGATGTCACCATGCAAAGAGCAATCAGCTACTTTGAGCTGTTTCTCCCCACTACCCTGCCCCCCGAGCTGCACCATAAGGGGTTCAAGTAAGAAGTTCCTCACCCTCTCCCACTTAAGCCCGGTTCATGGTTGCAGTAACTCATGTGACAGTGTGCGCGGTCGGAATGACTCAGCTCTGGCCAAAACAGCCAGTCGCATTGGAGTCACATGCAAGCCTGAATAGCATCATTAAAGCGGCTGCAGTATTCAGGGCCACGTTGTTGCATGAGAAACAAGGGTCCATCAAACAATACACCTGTGGCTCTGTGTCTTGCCATATATCATGCTAGGTGACCCAGTACAGTGTGAATAGTTTAGGACGGTGGAGTAAAAGTATAATAAAACTGTATATAATGAGCAGTTTATTTTATATTCATTCTAATTTGGATTAGCATACATCAGTATTTAGTAGGAATGTGTTTTGCTCTTCTAAAAGTTTCTTTGTCTGGCAGGTTGTGGTTTGATGAGTTGATCAGCCTGTGGGTATCCGTACAGAACCTTCCAGGCTGGGAAGTGGTAAGCACATTAATTTTCAGAAAAATGCTGATTGTACAGTACTCAATATTTATATTTCCCAGTGTAATATTTTGTCCTGTATTTTTATAGCATCTGGTCAACCTCTTTGCTCGCTTGGCCAATGACAACATTGGCTACATTGACTGGGACCCTTATATCCCTAAGGTTGGTTGTCCTCTTAATCTACTAACCCCGTTTCATCACCTCGTACATAATCTTGCAGCCATGTTTGTTTTGCTGTTTATTGCACATGCTATCATCTCTGCCCTGATCTTTGTGAACTTGGCCAATGGTGTGCATTTCATGAGCATTGCTTCTTGTCAGAAACAAACTATCAAGTTTCCTTGTTGACCCTCAGCTCGGTCACAGATGGCAAGTGAATTGCATCATATCTGCGTCTCACACCGAGCAACTATTTTGATCTATGCTTTGTGACAACACAAATATCTATTACTTATCGGTCATAAACATGCCCTACATGACCTGTTTAGCCCAGTAAAATAACATGGTGTTGTGATGTGTTCTTACAACAAATAACTACTTAGAAATAAACAGGCTTATCTTAAGTGGGACATTCTGTCCATGTGTGTACTGTTAAATATTGAACTTAAATTGTTCTCTTTTTTGTTTTGTTTTCCATTTCAGATTTTCACCAGAATCCTACGGAGTTTGAATCTCCCAGTGGGGACCAGTCAGATGTTCGTCCCACGATATATCACTAATGCCTACGACATCAGTCATGTGGTCCTCTGGGTCTCATCCTTATTGGTCAGTTTATAGTTTTCTGACAGCTCTTTTTGCTGTAGCTAATAACTGTCAATACCTGTACAGTTGGCGCTAAACACGTCTCAGTGACTCCTGCTGTGTCACTTTCAGGGAGGACCCAGCAAACAAGCCCAAGAACAGCTCACTGGCCTTTTCAACAGTATTACATCCTTCTTCCACCCATCCAACCATGGCCGCTGGTTGGTGAGTCACTTCTTGCTTCTTTTGGATGAATGTGTAATTGAGGGGCAGAAACTACAAAACTTTAACAAAGCGACCATACTAATAAATTGTTGCTTTAATGATACTTCTGTATTTTTTTTGTAAGGGGCAAAATACTTGATGTGGGTGGACATGAAAGACACATTGTGATTGTATAATGCTGTCACAATTTGGGAACTAATCTAGGATTTATCCTATCACAGAAGTGCAGTTCCTGACAGGAATGTGAATCTTTCTTCCTTGATACGATACGGTGCAATATGATAAGAATTTTGATGTCTAGTTTGCGATTCACCACAGGAACAGTGTTTTTGATACAGTTAAGGGTTAAACTTTTTTTTTTTTTGCCTGGTTGAGCCATCAGGCAGTTCTTGTTAAATATGATTAAATCTTTTCACTGGCTCTGATTTGAGTCAGTGCCATGAAGAGCTATGCAGAATAGAGTTGTTTCAGTGACCTTGTTTTGACTGGTTGGTACTTGTGGCAGTTGGAAAAAGAAATCATGTGGTGATCAACATGATCTAGCTATGAAATAATATCATTAGCTTTATATAATGGCAAGGTACCTGTATAAGATAAACAACATTACTGACTGGTAGCAATGTGAGACATAATGTACCTTTGTTGAGATTTCTCTGGACCTGAACAAACTCAGTTTGCTTCTCAGTGCTGTTTACACGTTGAATTCTTTCAGCAAAGGGGAATTATTATCCTCTGGTACAAATGTGAAGGTCTTCCATTCTATCCCAGCAAAACAAGACATAGGATCGAGCTTAAAAATTAAAGCATCCAAATAGAGCCAAGCAGTCTGTATATTTGACAGCTTGTGACAGGTTGCAGTGGTAGACTAAGATGAAACAGCAGGACAATATTATGTTGTTTAGTTTGCTGTAAAACATCAGCTCGAATGTACCTCATTGAATGGATGTTTGTTGCATGACAGAGCTAAGAATAATTATTACAACCAAAGTCTATAGAAAATTTCAGTAATGATGTTTGACAGCTTCAAAGAAGTTTAAATGCATAAATACTTCCATATTGTTGTTTTGAGACATCAGATATATTCCAATTAATATTCCTACATTACATCAACACGCTCCAAGCTACAGCACTGTTCCCAAAGAGAGAGGGCATAATCATATGCAATGGTGCCATGGAAAGAGAAATAAAGATGCAAAATTACTAACAGATGAATTAGTATTCATAGTTTCCACTGATGAATTGTTTCCCTGGCCAAAAGCTGATAGCGATTACCTACTTCCCTTTCAGCTTCCACATAGTCCTGTATGCTTTGAATCAGTACAGTCTTGCTAAGTGGGCGGGTCTCCACCCATCAGTACATTCGTAGTCCCTGACAATAAGATAGAACAGGAAGTTTGAATGTTAATCCATAATGCGGCCCAAGGTTGTTCTCGGCTTGTGCCCTTCTGTCACCGTCATCATTTTTCTAGGAAGCATCCTGAATCCTGTCGGCAGTTATGAGTTTACGCTGGTATCTGGTTCAGAAATAACGGGGACATGTGAGTGAGACAGCAGCAGTGCTATAAAAGGTCACTGGGATCAGAGCCACATACCTTTCTTATTTCAGGAAACCCCCTCCGCTAGAACCGCAGCACCAGAAGCTGGAGGCTGAGTGTTCATACACAAACCTTTATTTTTGGCCGGGCGTCGAGTTTTGTGTTTACTCTAGGCTGTTGCTTGGAAACACATGAGATGTTCTTCCTTTTAACGGTAGCCTCATTACATGTAAACAATCTTTTGCAATCAGCTCTATGTGAAAGAAGAGCTGCTTTAGCCTTAGCCAAAGTCAGGTCAAAATATCATTAAGGGTAACTGTAATGCTTGATGGGAAGTAGATAGAAATTCTCAAGTCAAAGTGTGGTTTCATTTAGTGTATGACAAAATGTTTCTTTGCCTAATGAAATTCCATCTATTAAACTTAAGTGAGTGGACACTGAAGTTGTGAAATGTTTCCTTCACATGCATGTATGTACAAACTGATTAGACTAAGCTGTGTTCACATTGTATTGGTTTGTGTTTGTCTGTTGTATGTTTGTGATGTCTCCAGATGCGCCATGCAACACCCTCTATCTCTCCATTTGTCCAGACTACATGGAGGCACACTGTCCACCTGTGTGTCACCCCTTTGTCATGTATCTATCTGTCTCTCTGTCCTTCTGTTCTCATGTCCAGATGAAGCTGATGAAGCTGCTCCAGCGTCTCCCAGCCAGCGTGGTACGACGACTGCACCGAGAGCGCTACAGGAAGCCCACGTGGCTGACGCCGATACCGGACAGCCACAAGCTCACGGAGCAGGATATCACGGACTTTGTGAAGAGCATGATGCAGCCGGTTCTGCTGGCCATGTTCAGCAAGACGGGGAGCCTGGATGCAGCCCAGGCCCTACAAAACCTAGCACTAATGAGGCCTGAGCTGGTCATTCCCCCCGTGCTGGAGAAGTAAGTGTGTGCTAGAGAGTAGAGGTGCAGCAGTAGTAGAGTTCTTTGAGTCAAGGTCTATCTCTGTTGTTGGACATGTTGTACTTGCTTTCATCCACAGGACATACCCTGCTATGGAAACTCTAACAGAGCCCCACCAGCTGACAGCCACTCTCAGCTGCATGATTGGTGTGGCACGAAGCCTGGTGTCAGGAGGACCACACTTCCCCGAGGGCCCCACTCACATGCTCCCCTTGCTCATGAGGGCGCTGCCAGGCGTCGACCCCAATGACTTCAGCAAGTGCATGGTAATCTCCAGTGCTGTTCATGTCTACCATTCATGTTTTTTATTTCTCCCTTTGATTCTGATCTAATTGTCATTTCTGTATTTTCAGATTACATTCCAGTTTATTGCAACATTTGTGACTCTTGTGCCTTTGGTGGACTGCTCATCTGCCCTACATGAAAGAACTGACTTGACAGAGGTGAATCACCACCCTTTTTTTTTTGTAGTTTTCCTCTTTCTTACAAATTGAAAGCAAGTTGCACAAAGACTCTTCCTTTGAGCCAATTTTTTTTTGTCTAACTTTCAGGTGGAGAGAGAGATGTGTTCAGCTTCAGCAGAGTTTGAAGACTTTGTCCTTCAGTTCATGGACAGGTGCATAACTTCTTAATGGATTCATTAAAAGTGGCCAAACTTTGTAGAAAGACACACACACACATACACACCATTTTACTCCATCCCCTTTCACAGCTCATTAATTGTTTGTTGTAGACTCTTGTGGGAGACATCACTGCACTCAGCAGAGACTTCCTTTTTCATTAGTGTAGGTTAGCCCCGCCCCCTGTACTTTAACCACGCCCCTTTCATAACTGGTCCACAAAAATCTATCTATTCATTGGTCCACAAAGCTCTGCCCACTCTATAGCAACTGTAACTTACTACCTATGATGCTGAAATTTGCCATGGAGGTCAAATATTTCCATGTGTGGATACGTGCGCGTATGTGGTCGCAGCTATTGCAAGTATTTGAAAGTTAAAAATAATTTTATATCTGTACAGGTGCTTCGCGCTGATAGACAGCAGCACCCTGGAGCAGACTCGAGAGGAGACAGAAACGGAGAAAATGACTCATTTGGAGAGTCTTGTAGAGCTCGGCCTGTCTTCCACGTTCAGCACCATCCTCACACAGTGCTCCTTGGACATCTTCAAGGTAAACACTAATTGTCCACGCACCTCAATCATTGCCCCTCTCTTTTTCTCTGTCTTTTTACACATATATGGTCACATTAATATCATCTGTCACATTATTGTGCAGGTGGCTCTGGACAAAGTTTTCAACTTTGCGACCACCAACATCTTTGAGACCCGTGTAGCTGGGAGAATGGTAGCTGACATGTGCAGAGCTGCAACCAAGGTGAGTTTTATGCACCCCAATAAACCCTGCATTAAAGCCCTAAAGCGCCGGCCTCTTGTAGCTTGTTAGTTTACTGTGGTTCTCATCCTCACTGTGTTTCTGTTTTCAGTGTCACCCTGCAGAGTCACTCAAGCTGTTTGTGCCACACTGCTGTAATGCCATAAACCAAATTGCTGTCAGTAAGTGCTCAGCAAACAGATTTCATGAGAGTTTATGGAAAGCATGAATCAGCAGATCATTGTTCCTTCCATGAAATCTTTGTCAGTTTCTGACATGTGATTTTTTTTTTTTCCCCAGATGAGGAAGTGCTGAATGAAGAGGAGCTCGACAAGGAGCTTTTGTGGAATCTCCAGCTACTGTCTGAGGTGATTTAGCCATGGATTGACCTGGGTCCTCCTGCTTACTTACAGCTCTTAATCCTTTTTTCTTCACCCACACATATTTTGCCTCCTTGCCATGTGCACCTTAGGTGACTCGCGTGGATGGCGACAAGATCCTGCCCTACCGCTCTCAGCTGGTCCAGATCTTGCAGCTTACGCTCCACCTCAAGTGTAAGCAGGGATACACTCTTGCTTGCAACTTGCTGCACCACATCCTTCGCTCGTTGGCCCTCATCTACCCCACAGAGTACTGCAGTGTACCAGGAGGCTTCCAGCAACCCGTCAGTGACTATCTACCCATCAAGGTACCAACATACAAACTAATGGAGTAGATTATGATTTAGCATTTCAGAATCTTCTCAAGTCACAGTTCTTAAACACATGATGCTCAATATTCACAGGTTTTTATTTATTTTAGATATCCCAAATGTATAACAGCTGCACCATGCCTTGAGTCATTTCTGCTATAGTAGCAGAAAACTTGGCTAGTGTGCTATCCTCGTCTGTATTCAAAATCATTGTATGACCATCAATGAACTCTTGTCTTATTTGTTTGAGCAAGTACAGTCTCATCAGCTCCCTAATCCAATGATGCAGTGTGTTTCAAAATCAAAACTGTGTTGGCACTTGGGAATAATGTGGGTTTGTCCTTAAACCAGACAAGTTACACAACTCTGCTTTGATACATTGCCTCCTCCTCTTGTAGGACAGTTAGTCAGTGAATAGGCCCTTTACTTTGATACCATTAAGTCTCCTCCCTGTTAGAGGTATAGATAGCCGCACATTTGGCAGGATTAGTGTCTGTCTGGTGCTGCGGGGCAGATAAGATGTCTCGATTGCTGTTCCCAGAGTTGGCAACAGTATCGCAGGCCTGGAGGAATGTGTTATGTATTGCGTCAAACTTTAATTAGCATCATATATGCTTCTTCTGCATTCAGTAACACGTGTCTAACATTTGTTAAAACTCACTCATTTTCCTGTGTAGGACTGGGGTCGACCCGGGGATCTGTGGAACCTGGACATCCAGTGGCATGTGCCGTGTGTAGAGGAGATCTCATTTGCTTTCTATGTGCTGGACCTGATCCTCCAGCCAGAGCTCCAATGCCTGCAAAGATTTGCACAGGGGGAACAGGACATGAGCAGGTACAGAACAAAGCTGAGTGCTTGCCTATCTTCACAGAAACAAGTCTATCCCCATCTATAGGCTTCATCCAGCCAGCCTGTTGTGTTTGGATGTGTAATGCTTCTATAAAGTTTTTGCTATTTCTCTGTTTTTCAGAGATGATGTCCTGCAGAGCCTGTCCATTGTTCAGCACTGCCTCTTAGGAGCTGGGAGTCTGATGCCTCCCCTGAAAGGAGAACCCATCCCTGAACTGTGAGCAGTTGTGTTCACTTGTTTTTATCTGAAATGCATGTTGTAGATTTTTTGTTTACCAATTAAGAGTGACAGGAAAAAGCTCAGACAGAGTTCTTGTTCTTGTTCTCTTAGATTGACGTCATAAATATTAGATAAATGTTAGTCAGAGTTTCAGTCAAGACGATATGTGGTGGAGGTGCCAGATAAGATACTGACAGATAACACCACAAATGTCAGGAGATCGATATCTGTGCTCACAATTACAGACTGAACTGAGTATAGGGTTAACATTTAAATAGTTCTGGGGCGTTTTCTCTTGTACTGTCAAGCAGAGGTTTACAGAATGTGGTTGGGGACCTCAAAGAGGATATTCAGAGTTATGAAAATTAAAGAACAGTTTAATTTTCTGATTTTACTTGCCATTGTTTTAATGTGCTGTTTTTCAGCTGGAGGTCTATGTATTTGAGGGTAAAGAATAATTGGAATAATTGGAATAAAGAATGAGAATCTCTTGTTTATAGATTTTCACCCAGCCAGAGGAGTTCATACAATCGCCAATTAATCATTGTTATTTATCCATATTTTTGTTTTTGAATCTTAAATAGTCAACTTGGTTTTGAATGTGCTTTTTGTCTCCAGGGTCCACAGTATGGTCAATCTAGATGAGACCAGCCTCTACACAGGAATGGAGTATGGTAAGTCATTTTACCTCAAGAACTGCCACATAGTAAAAAAAAAAAAAAAAAAAAAAAAATTTA
>OMLF01022073.1:16492-41779 GCA_900302615.1 Holocentrus rufus | reverse complement strand
AAGTGAAAAAAAAAAAAAAAAAAAATCAATATTGATGTTAGCAGCCGTAGGGTGTCATGAGCTATAGTCTAACACTGTAATTCTATCTCTGCCTGCAGATAGGTCCAGAGAAAACTACAGAGACGCTATCTGTACTGTGATGAGACAGCTGCTGAGTATGTATCCCCTGGACTACATGTGATCCAGTTTCTGTTCATCCTACAGCCACATTCCCAACCATTTCCTACCATGCAGTTTCACATTTAGCTGACAGCCAAGACAAAACATCACTGATGTTGCCTGTGTTTCTTGCTCTTATTTTTCAGATCACATTCTGGAGCACTCTGAGGATGACACCAAGTCTCTCTTCTCCATTATCAAGGTAGGCAGGAAGTAATGGCATCCCAGATGTATTCCTGTTAAGTTCTGACGTACCATCATTGGCAATAAACAATGTCAGTGTTATCTCAGTGACATTGTGTGTCTTCCACAGATTATCAGTGACCTGTTGCACTTCAAAGGTTCTCACAAAAATGAGTTTGACTCCCGCTGGAAGAGCTTCAACCTTGTGAAGAAATCTATGGAGAACAGAGTGAGAAATCTGACATTACTGAAGCTATATTTATGCAGAGAAAGGTTTTAATAAGCATACACACTCTTCTTCAAAGCATACATCACATGCGTACTAAGCATATACTGCGCACACACTGAAACTACAGCCACTGATTTAATCTGACAGGCATTTCAAATTTGCATAATTTTTTCCTATTTTATTTGCAGCTTCATGGCAGAAAGCAGCACATCAGAGCCCTGCTTATAGACAGAGTCATGCTCCAACATGAGGTGAATAATTCGCTCTTAACGAAAACATTTTCTGGGTGGGTTGAGTTTATTCTTTTGTAACTCCGGATCTCCTTGCTGTTTATCAGCTCCGTAAACTGACAGTGGAAGGATGTCAATACAGGAGCATTCATCAGGAGCTTATGAGAGACCTGCTGAGGCTTTCCACAAGCACCTACAGTCAAGTGAGTTCAACAGAACACGCCACATCAGTTATTCATAGGTCTCCTGTACATATTTGTTACAATCAGATTTGTTCAACTGTAACACGTCCCAATTAAAAATGACTGACATTTGACTAGTGTTCTCATCACACCTGAAGTGGAAAACTGTCACCTTAATTGAGACTTCTCATATCATCTATCAGGTACGCAGCAGAGCACAAAATGTGTTGTTCACTGCACTGGGAACCTACAACTTCTGCTGCAGAGACCTGATCCCCCACGTCCTAGAATTTCTTAACCCGGACAACAGCAATATCACACAACAGCAGTTCAAAGTATGACAACTCTCTCTGGCATGCCTGTGTCTTGTTCAGCTAAACTTGTGTTTATTTCCACTTTTGAAGACTTATAAATGTATTTCACCTGCATAATTTTCTCATATGCTGTCTCTTTGCGTCTGCAGGGTGCCTTGTACTGTCTTCTTGGGAATCACAGTGGAGTGTGCCTGGCCAACTTGCATGACTGGGAGTGTATTTCTCTGACATGGCCCGCCATTGTACGATCTGGTCTCAGCTCCGCCATGTCCCTGGAGAAGCCCTCCATCGTACGGCTCTTTGACGACCTTGCGGACAAAATCCACCGCCAATATGAAACCATTGGCATCGACTTTTCTGTAAGAATAACAACACTCAGGACATTTTCACAAATAGATTATAGAATCGGTATCACGATTTCCACCTGTGTTGAACAGTAAAATAATTAGGTAAGAAGGTAAAAAGCTTTATTAGTTAAAAATGGAATAGATCATCTGGGCTGATGCCTTTCCCACCTTGTCAGTCCCGTCGGTGTCTTCATCATTACAAATGCATGTTGTACAGCTCAGCTTTGTTCAAACCTAAATAACTCCATTTTAAATTCCTGATGAACAAGACATCTAAACATTTTTCAGTTTGATCTAATGGTGCACTCATAAAACAGTGGCATTTGGGGATTATTTCACTCAATGTTAGTGTGATATAGCTAAAACCATTTTTTATATATATAGCTTTTTTTCTAAGTTTGAAGCTACTGAAGGGGGAATTTAAAGGGAAATTGGCGCTCCAGCGGTTAAAGATGCTTATCAAGCTCGTCTGTCTAATATCCTTTGGCAGGATAGTGGGCTATAGATGCAGAATGCTGTCTGCCCAATCTCTTTGAGGCTGTGGTTATGAGGGAATAACAAGCCAGCATTCGAGGAGCATTCGAGTAATCAGTCTGAGATATGCTGGGGCTAAGCCATTAAGGGCTTTGTAAGCAAGCAAGAGAACTTTAAAGTCTGTCCTGAGAGCCACTGGTAGCCAATGAAGTGAAACTCAAACTGGAGTGATGTGTTTCTTCCTCTGTTTTAGTTAAAAGCTCAGTAGCAGGGTTCTGAATTTGCTGTAATCTGTTAATGTTGGGATTCCAGTGTTAAGGATGTTGCAGTTAGTCAAGTATCACCCTCTTACACTTTGGGCCAAGTAAAACTGTGAATGGAACATGAAATACAAATCATTCCCAGAAATATTTGTTGAGTTTGGGGATGTGAAGATGAAATTGTGATGATGGCAGAATCTATAGGGGGCAGTCTTCATCTTGCCCCTGATGTCCACTGTCCTTCAAACTCTCAGACAGGGGTGAAGGTGGCTCTCCTGTAAGGTTCCTAGCCTGCTGTGTCTCATGCTGTCTTTGTTTTGCCTCTTGTCTCATTGTTGGCAGCGGGAGCAGTTGGATGACGCAGGTGGTAGGATAGATTAGAGATGAATAGTTTCACTCCTGATCTGTTAAGCCAAAGTCAGTCTGCTTTAGAAAGATGACATAGCTCCCAGAGAAAGTTGAAATTGTTAGTTCCCTTCATGGAGGCTGCAAGCAGTTAGAATCCATGCCAGAAGTCTGCAGAATTTTAACAGCACCTTTGTGGACTAATAGTAGGGGGGCACTGAAAGTCCTAAGTGTTTAAGGATTGTATTCAACAGATCAGTGAAATATAATTTCAGTACTTCTGATGGTTGTTTGGCAGTGTCACTATCCCCTATGAGCACTATCACATTTTTCACATTTGAGTATGTAGCAAGAAATTTTTTTTCAGTCATATCACAGACCCTGTCCCTGGGAAAGTTTGTGTTCTTAAGACTCATGTCTTTGACATCTTTGAAAGCAAAATCACTCCAGAGCATGAGGCCCAGTGATTTGCTTTCACTGTGGCCTCTTGATATTTGAGCCTCCTTCAGTCCTTATCCGGTTGTGTGAAGAGGAGAAGGGGTTACCCAGGTCGTCTGACAAAGATCCAGACTCCTGCAGCAGTGGTGCAAATATGTTTTCAGTTTATAGGCTCTGGCGTAGGGAAGATCTGATTCTACTGCCCCCATTCGCAGCTGTTCACGGCTACATTCTGCTAAGTGCACAGTGGGATGAGGTGCTGTCAGGACAGTAACGGAGGCCAGCTGGTAACAGTCTGACAGTAACACTGTAAAAAGTGTCAGAGGTTCATGTAGTCTGTCAACAGGCGGTGGTTAAAATAGGTTAAATCGCCTGATGCTTCACGACTGTAAAAAATAGTGTAGTTTGCCTAATCTTCTCGGGTCTTTGGATGAACAAGATCAAACAAGATCAATTGGTGGAAACAAGTGTACAAACTAACAGTTCACTCTTCCCTAATGGTATTTGTTTGAATATTATGTCGACATCTGCATACCTTAACCTTTGAAATAACAGGCCAGTGCTTTGCCTCACCTTTTTAAAAACATGTATTGACACTCATTCCTTAACATGCTGCACCAACTAATTTGGTGTAAAAGTATTTCTAATCTATCAAGGAGGAAATTCCAAGAACAATATAAAATATTTTACACTGCTGTGCATCATGTTCATTTAGGTATCTGGTCACTACAGATTATCATATCAGGATAAATGAATTCTGTATTAACATAGGTTTTCTTTATATTAGATCCCTGAAGATTGCTGCACTGTGGCTGAGCAGCTCATGATCACTGGAAACCCTTTGCCTGAAGAGACCCACAAAGTTCCCACAAAGGAAGAAATAGCAGAGGGTGTGAGGAGGCAGGAGCTCAAGAACTCTGAGTCTGTGGAGTGAGTTCATATCAACTTCATGAGCAAGAATTATTATAAGACCATTTTTCTGCTGGTTGGAGTAGTGCTCTCTTGACATGCCACTGCGTAGTGTGTGTGTGTCTGTCTGTATGTGTGTGTGAGTGAGAGAGAAACCTGAGTGACACCTATGTGACGCTGTCACCCCCTGCAGTATCTCTCAGGCTGTTAGTGTCATAAGAGGTGTAGTTTGCTTTGTTAAATAAGGGTTTAATGTTTAATTTAGGCTTCTGCCAAAGTGTGAAATTCTGTTAGTCATTGCTGTCCAATGGAGGCCACTGCACACAACTAATATTGTTTTACAATTCTCAGGAAATACCAGAAGCTGGTTGGTGATCTTCTGGAGTGCATCAGCAACAGGAACATGTAGGTTCACTTTGTATCTACTTTGAGATCATCTAGTGGATGTTAAATTATTATTTTCTATATGTGAACACCTTCTGTTTTTGATATTGTAGGCCTTGGAAGTTCGAACACATTTCGATTGGCTTCCTGTCGTTGCTGCTGAGAGATGACCTCCAGCTCCCAGCGCCGGCTGTTCTGTTCTTTGTCAAAAGCCTCAACCACGACTCCCTCTTGGTCCGCAAGGTGTGCTGCGCATGTTTGCCTCCGCTCAGTCTCACAAAATATAATAAAGCACCAAGTACTGTGATCCTCAAGCAGCATATGGACACATTCCACACTTTCCTGAAGACATTTTGTTTGAAATGCCCTACTTTCTCCATTAGGTGGCAATATCAGCCGTGGCAGGGATCATGAAGCAACTGAAGAGACCACATAAAAAAGTGCCAGTCAGCCCCTCTGAGCTCTGTAAGCATCATATAGTTGTGGTTTGTCTGTTTTTTCTCTTGTATGAGCTTTTGATATTTGATTTTGTGATCTCACAACTGTTCACCTCTCTTTGAAAGGTGATGTGAAGCAGCCAGGTGGTATGATAGCCGGGGACCGGCCAGACAACCAGTGGCTTCAGTATCACAGTAGCAGCCTGCCGCGCACACAGCAGGACTGGGATCGCTGTGTGTTTGTGGAAAAGACCCACTGGGGATACAGCAGTTGGCCGAGGTTCTCACATAATCTGTTGTCATGTCTGTAGCTCTGTCCTGTCTCTATCCTGCTTGTTCACCTTTTTTGTCTCTCTTGATACATTTAGCTGTTTCTCATCTTTCAGACAACAATTTTAACCAAATTTTTTTCTAACCTGTTCTCTAGAAAGTTGATGATGTATGCACCACCTGAGGAGCAGCCCAAACAGAACCTGAGCAGAGAGGACATGACAGAGGTTTGTCAATATCAGCACAATCTTATGATCTCTTCCCAGAAAGTAGCATTGTAGATTTATACTTATACTTTATATATACTGATATTTATAGCCTCCAGTGAAATATATTTTTATGTCCACCCTAACAGAGGGAGCAGATCATCTATGACCATTTCTCAGACCCGGTTTTCATCAACCAGCTCATTGAGTTTCTGTCTCTTGAGGATCGTAAGGGCAAGGACAAGTTCAGCCCTCGGAGATTCTGTCTCTTCAAGGTTTGCCTAGTTTGAAATGGATGAAATACAATGAAATTTAACACGGTTAAATATTAAAATTATGAACAACACTTACCTTTTCCCTCTCTCTTCTCCTCTTCTCTTCCAGGGATTGTTCCGCAACTTCAATGACGCCTTTCTGCCTCTGTTCCAGCCACATATGGAGCGCTTAGTGGCCGACTCCCATGAGAGCAAGCAGCGCTGCGTGGCTGAGATAATCTCTGGCCTCATCAGAGGCTGCAAACATTGGAGCTACACCAAGGTACAGATTTGATACCCTTGAACAGTAAGGTAACCAGATGTCCCTCTTCCCTTTGCACAATCCCTAGACAGCACTATCCCTGGAAGTGCCCTGAATTGCCCTCAGAGTGAAAAATGTACCAAAGATTGCAGTTTGAATTTTGTTAATTTGCTGGTTTAAAGAGCTGCTTTGTCAAAAACAGCTCCATTTATGAGTGCATTTTATAGCTTTTCAAATGGCTAGTTTCCATGATTGTTTTGGTTACTTCTTTACATCATTACCCTAAATCCTCCCTGCACTTGCACCTACCTGGTGGAAGAATGAAAATGTTAAAACACACACATGTAACATGTACACATCTACTTCAAAAAACTTCTGAAAATCAGCACTTGATCTTTAACACAGTTGTGCTTTCTCCACAGGTTGAGCATCTCTGGAAGCTGTTGTGTCCCTTGCTGCGTACTGCCTTGTCCAACATCACAATAGAGACCTATGCAGATTGGGGCACCTGCATTGCAACAGCCTGTGTACGCTTTCATCTTTTTACACCATCACTGTATCTCTTTATCTGTCCATCTGGTTATCTTTTGTCACTCATCATCTCCTCTGTATGAACCTGTTGTTTGCACAGGAGAGTAGAGACCCACGCAAGCTGCACTGGCTGTTTGAGATGCTAATGGAGTCGCCAGTGAACGGAGAGGGAGGCTCCTTTGTGGATGCCTGGTGAGTAGAGCAGTAGTGGCCCTAAACAGATGTTGATGTGACCGGCAAGTTTTTTTGATTGTGCTCTCTCTCTCTCTCTCTCTCTCCTCCAGTCGACTTTATGTGCTGCAGGGAGGCCTCGCTCAGCAGGAGTGGCGCGTTCCAGAGCTCCTACACCGGCTGCTACAGTACCTGGAGCCCAAACTCACCCAGGTCTACAAGAATGTACGAGAACGCATCGGCAGGTGAGACCTCTCTACCCCCCTAATGCTCATGGATGTAGTATTTTAGTACATGCATACATGTTCTTAATCACTGCACTTCCCATATCTTTTCTGACCCTTCTTCCCTGGTGCTCTCTGACTCGGCCTCCCACCAGCGTGCTCACGTACATCTTCATGATTGATGTCAACTTGCCATACACTCAGCCGACCACCTCCCCGCGCATCTCGGACTTCACAGAGCGGATTCTGTTGCAGCTGAAGCCTCTGACTGAGGGTGACGAGGAGATCCAGAACCATGTGGTGGAGGAGAATGAGGTGGGGGAGCAGGACGAGAGGACGCAGGCGATCAAACTGCTCAAAACAGGTGCGACGGCTGTGCAGTTCAACACAAAACATGAAAAACCTGAAAAGAAGACAGTCATAGCCTTGTTTTTTATTTTTTAAATGTATTGTTTAAGGGTGTCTTAGTGGCCCAGTTGGCTGTGGTGCACACCACGTAACTGTGACACCTGGTTCGCATCCAGCCTTGGATACTTACATATACTCACATACCCTCCCCTGACCACCACCACCTTACGTGTCTCTCTACCATTATCTAGCCAATAAAGGTAAAAAATAATCCTTATAATGGCTAATTGACATGTGAATCCCTTTCCCAACTGTCTGCAGTGCTGAAGTGGCTCATAGCCAGTGCTGGGCGCTCCTTCTCTACTGCTGTCCCAGAGCAGCTGCAGTTGCTTCCCCTGCTCTTCAAGGTGAGACCACGATGATCATGATGGATCATTCATAGCCCTTCCTGTATAGCTCTTCCACTAACAGTCCAAACTTTAGCTTTTTGTTTTTTGCTCATGAATCCAACTTTTGGTGTTTAATTGCTGCTAAACCTGTCATCCACTCTTGTCCCCTTTTTCCTTCGCCTGCACATTTTTCTGTTTCTCTTGCCTCTTTCCCCTCCGTCTGCCTTCCCGCCTTCCTGCATGTCTTCATACTGTACTCCAGATTGCTCCAGTCGAAAATGACGACAGTTATGATGAGCTGAAGAGAGATGCCAAGACCTGCCTGTCTCTGATGTCCCAGGGGCTTCTCTACACAGAGCAGATCCCCATGGTCCTCAGTGCCCTGCAGGAGGTGAGTCATCTGCTGGCTGTAGCTGTGAGGTTTTCATCTGTGTGACTCTGCTTTTTAAAAGCCCTGACAGCTTAGGTGTTAACTCCTAAATTATAACAAGGTTATAGGGGGCAACTACTGAATTTAAGCATTCGCCAACTATTCTTATGACCTAAGGCTTTTTGGTCTATCCCATAATCTGTATCGGTGTCATAATAGTATGAAGCTCCATGGAAAATAAATGAGGAAAGTTAGAAAAACTGACTTGGACTGTGCAGGAGGGTTTACTGGTGATAAAGGTATATTTTCTGGTGAATAATTGATGGCACTGTTAAAAAAACTCAGCTCCAGGCTGTGGAATGATGACATCACATCAAATCAGTGTTAAAATGATTAATTAATCGATTAGTTGATCAACAGAAAACAAATTGATCATAATTTTAATGGGCTTATGAAATAAGTAATGTTTTTATTTATTTATTTTTGTTTAGCTTTTTGGCTACTGGGATAACTAAGCAATTTCAAGATGCCACTTTGGGCTTTGGTAACTTGATGGGCATTTATCATTATGTAACGTTTCATCGACAAAATGATTAATCAAAAAAAAAAAACAGATTAATCAACAATCAAATTCAAATTGTACCTTGTAGCATTTGTAAAGATTTGTGTGTATTCATGAATTCTGACTGCTGTGTTGTAACCCATATGAATCTTAAAGTGACTGGTCCTCCCATTAAAGAGGAGCTTGAATAACAGATGGTGAATTGAGCCGGGGCATGGTCCGTTCATTTTCTGAAACAAATGTTTCAGTTGATTAGAATCAGTTATCAATGCTGGATGGGTCTGTGTGTTGCAGATTGCTGGCAGCAGCTCCTGGCATGCTCGCTACACGGTGCTGACATACCTCCAGATTATGGTGTTTTACAACCTGTTCACCTTCATGAGTGACGACAAAGCAGTCGATGATATCCGGGCACTGGTAATACGTCTGCTGGAGGACGAGCAGCTGGAGGTAAAAAAAAAACAAAAAAAAAACAAGCACTCATTCACATCTGTTACCACACACAGTGAACCTTTTATTTTTGATATAAAAATGCACAGGTATTGTTATTCTATTGATAGTTGTTCAAAATGTTCAGCAGAAAGCTAAAGCTTACAGTCAGTCTGGCACAGCTGTCAAAGTTGAAAATGAATATGGAAGGTAATGGAAGATGAATCAGGTATGAACAAGCGGTACAACAGGGTGATTATATAATGACCAAGCTATTGGCCAGTGCATGATTATTTATGCTAGCAGGCACTGTCACTGTCTTTCAGCTTCACTGTAATGATTCAGCACTCTCCTCCTTCTAGCTCCCCACTCTCTATCCCCCTCCAGTCCTCTCGCTGTCGCCATGGAAACCACAGGCTGCAGTAATCTGTTGCTATGGAGATAACGTTGAGATTGAAGGAGGATGAGAGGGAGAGCGATAGAGTAGGGAGAAAGGAGAAGTGGGGGATGGATGCAAGTAGCCTTTTTTTGTCTTGCCTCTCCCATCAAACTGAATCTGAAATATCTCTTATAGTCCATTATAGGTCTGTATTATGCGTTCCTTGCTCTTGTTGTTTAGTCTGTCTTTGACAATCATATATGCTCACTCGGTTATATGTGTCTGTTTGGAGTCAAAATAGACATTTTTGCTGAACAATCCTTAATGAAATTTCATCTGATGAGCAGAATGGTGATCAGGAATGATTTTGCTATGTAAACATCTGATTAGTTGAGCTCCAGTGTTGATACCGACTGATTAGGCCTCTGTGTATTAGCATGGATATTCACTTTCTCTAAACCTGATAGTAAGAATCATTCCCAGCTGGGTATGGAGCCAAGCTAAAAATTGTATTCTTGGTGATGTAACTGAGCAGGAGGTACCTTGTCACATGGGCGCTTTATTATTCTCTGGCGAGGTGTAGTCCAACACAGAATTCAGTGTTGAAGCTGGTCTCCTCTGCTTGCAGATAGCTTCAGAGTAGAGCAGCCTTTGTGTGCTCAAGGATGAGTCTGAATCACTAAAGGAGCTCCCATTCTCTGTCTTCTTTATCTATTGAAGTCAGTTTTGCCAAACCAACAAGCTGTTGCATCAGTGCTGCTGCATGGACAAGTCATTATCTACAAAACTAGATGGATGCTCAATAGGTAAAATGCGTAATATAAAAGCAAAGGTTACATAAAATAAAACATTCTTTTTGGCTAAGTGAGACCTACCCAGACTTTATACTGTCACACATTAGCTTTGAAAAATATATAGGATGATAATACAATTTTAAGTCAAATATCCAGTTGGCAGATATCAGCATGAAGCAATAACCAGTCAGTGTGACCAGAGCAGTGTGTCAAAATAACTTCTGTGTTCCTTTAATAACTGATTGCTTTAATAACTGGCCTCAGTGTCCTGAATAAGTAGCTTCAGTATATTCAACAGGAGCAGTGCAGTGTAGGTTGGAAGTGATACCTTAAACTTTCACCTTGTAATCTCCCTCTTGCTCTGTCTTCCTCTCTGTGGTAGGTAAGAGAAATGGCTGCTACCACTCTCAGTGGTTTCCTTCAGTGCAATTTCCTGTGCATGGACGGCCCCATGCAGGCGCACTTTGAGGCTCTCTGCAAGACCTGTTTGCCCAAGAAGAGGAAGAGGGAGCTGGGCTCTGTAGTGGACACCATACCCTCTGCTGGTAAATACATTTCATTTGATTTATGACCATTGCTTAGTAGTAGGAATAACTAAGGTCAGTTCTGTATGTACTCAGCCTTTTAAAACAGTTGCATTTTGCTGCACAATATATAACACAGTATACTGCCCTCCCTCATCTTAATGGTGTTCCTCTCTTGTTGTGTTTGTGTAGACCTGGTGCGGCGCCATGCAGGCGTGCTTGGGTTGAGCGCATGTATTCTGTCCAGCCCATATGATGTACCCACCTGGATGCCTCAGTTATTGATGGACCTGAGTGCCCACCTCAACGACACCCAACCCATTGAAGTAAGTTGAATTAGCCTCAAATATTGTTACTGTGTGATCACCCTGCTACAACAGTTTTGTTTTTTTGTGGCCTGAAATATTGCTGGAAAGAAAACCTGGTCTCATTTTCTGGGTTTGTTCTTCCAGATGACTGTGAAGAAAACTCTGTCTAACTTCCGGCGGACTCACCACGACAACTGGCAGGAACACAAGCAGCAGTTCACCGATGACCAGCTGCTGGTTCTGACTGACCTTCTCGTCTCACCCTGTTACTATGCCTAGACCTGGTACAGCATTTCCATCACCTTTGACCTTTCAACCCCTGCACAGATACGCTACTCTGGAAATATAAACGGCACTGCATGTGCACACAAAAAGACATTCAACTTAATAAACTTATATGATCAATGTCGCTTGTCCTTAGGGCATAATACAACTGACGGAGGGATTTTTTTTCCCCGTGTGGAAGTGACAACTCCTTGAGCCACCTTTTTTTACATATATAGTTTCCTCCTTTTACATCAGTTTGGGTTAACCTCAGACTGAACCCACACCAGCCTGCATGAGGGAAGAGGCCCCAGGTCCTTACTGATGACCGGCAGAGTGCTGCACCCCGGACATAGAGTGGCACACACAAGGACTGAACAGCTGTGTATTTATGTATTTAGGTCTCATTTACATTTCTACTATACTTAATATTTAAGGTTCAATCATAGCAGGAATGAACGGCCTGCAGTTTGTAACATTATTGTACAGTTTTTTTTTGTTTTTGTTTTTTTTTTTTGAGTTTATTTGCTTAGTGTGTTTATGTGCACGGGTGTGTGTGTGTGTATGTGTGTGTGAGCGCGTATGCGTGTTTGTGGGATGCATGAAGACATCTGCGGGTGTCCCACACATCTCAGGATTATATCCCGAGTATCAACTCTGAGCCAACACATTGTCCAGCAGAGGACATACTCTTTACTATCTTCCAATAGTGAAGTGTTTGTTAACTAGCCAGAGAGAAGGACTATTGCACAATGGTCTCCTTTAGATTAGACTCTAACCTGGAACACACACAATGTTTGTGTGGCTGTTTGATCTATATATGATTATATGCATCATGTATGTGTATATAACATGTTATAGCAAACATTCACCAACATATTTATTTATTTATTTGATTTTTTTTTTCTTCCTTTTTTTGAAGTGCTAATATTTTAATTCATTTCATAGAAAGTGTTGCTGAGATTATGAGTAGATTGCTGAGCTTTTAGCAGTGGAACTTGCTTTAATCTACTCTCACATAGAAAGGGAGAGAGAAAGCTCCCCGATGCTGTGCTGTGTGACACGTTTGCTGTGAGGATCTTAGCACAGTTCGATTATCATGGCATGTGTCTCAATGCAAGGAAACAACCAAACTGCCTGTCCATAATCGTGACCTCTTCCCTTTGTTCCTCAGTATCATTTACCTTTTTTTTTTCTAAAATCCAGTGAGATATTATTTTGATTTGATTTTGTTTTTCCCCTGAAGACTTGAAACCTGTCCAATTGAAGCGTTTAGTACCTCACTTACATGTAGTGTAGTGCCAAAACTGCAGTGATTTTTTTTTTCCTTTTTTAGATGTACTGTTTGCTTATTGAATGAGATAAAACAATAAATTGTTTGTAACAAAAATTGCATTTGATGTTTTTGACATTTGATTGAAGAACAGTCTCACAGTATTGAAATATGCAACTCCAAATTTATCCCTCGACCTACAAAGGGTCTTGGTAAATATTGAAATGAGGGCTTTTAGGGCCTGGGAATCCATTACATCACTTTTTCCTATGAGCGCTTCCAAACCTTCAATAATATTTATATGAAGACACCATGACAGTATTGAATATTACTTGCTGATTTTTTCCAAATATAAAGTTATTAAACTATGATTTAATAAATGCAAGACAGGTATATATCCAAGCCTACAATCAATGACCACACAAAAGCAAATGCAAAAAATCTGGAGAGTGTAGGAGCACTGATGGTTCGCCATATTTACTTGGAACCCAATTAGAGAGAAAAAACAAACTGGTACTGTAATTATTTTTCTTGAAGGGCGTGACGACAACGCAGATATCACAATGTTTTTAAGCGTTATGCAAGTTATTTCTATAATAGGAAAGATTCTTAATTTTGATTGGCTGAGTCGTTGAAAAATACCCAATAAACGCACACGTGACACGATGACTGTTAAAAAAAAAATGACAGCACCTCAGTTATTTGGGAGAGTCTAGAGGTTTAATCACAACCAAAGTCAACAGTAGGTGATTTCACTCCTGCCACAGAGACGAGATAATAAAATCAGCTGGTGTTTGGTTGGTGTTTTGGGTTAAAACCCGCATACTGTAGGCCCTCCATGGCACATGATTGCCCGTCCCTGCTTTAAATATTAATGCGCTCACAGAAAATCACCTCAGACTGCTGCTGATGTGTCTCCTAGCAACCACGTTGTTGAGCTGCTGTTCAAGGACGGCAGTGCAAGGTGCACAGATGTCATTTGAAATAATATAATTTATCAAATGCACAGGCAGTTTTGATTAATAAAAACAAAATATTTGTATTTTCATTAACATTTGTATCCGTAATGTTATTGCTGAACAAATAGGAAGAATCTCTCTCTCTCTCTCTCTCTCTCTCTCTCTCTCTCTCTCTCTCTCTCTATTTATTTATATATGTTTTTTTAATTAAAGCAAATTAATTTGCGTAATTTTGAAACGGGGGTTTGCTGCTTTCAACTAATATCACTCGCCTCACAGTTGTTTTTGCATTACTGTAAAAGCTTAGATAACATGTTCTCAGTCCGGCACAGTTGCCATTGAAATTCTGTGACTATGTAGTGAGGCTACAGAAAAAAGAAAAAGAAAAAGAAAAAAAAAGCTTTTCGTCCTGGTCCCGGCTGCTTTGTGGCAAATTATAGTAGTAAGGACAACTGAGGTGAGCTTTGGAGATACTTGAATGCAGTAGATGTTACATCCATGCCTGGATACGTAGGCAGTGACTTCATACTCATTTTTCAACGCACGTCCAGTGGCCATCGCTCCTGTAAAGAATGGATTCATCGTTAAGAAATCGAATATCTTGGGACTCTTGGCGTTGTAAACGCGGTAAAGGTAACATGGACGTGAAAGGAAACGTCGTCTATTTAATTATTTTCCAGTAGATCTTTTATTTTTTGGTAGGCCGACTGCTAAAAAATACCCTTTTTGTTTTTTTCAAGCCGCGGTGCGTTCAATTACTGCCAAATCTTAAAAATGAAGATGGACAATATCAAATGAGAAGATGATGGATACACGATCTATTACAGACGGTACGTTATATTTTCTCGTTGTGTGTGAGATGCACAGCATTATATGGATGAATCTAATGATGCATCTAGGCTGAAACGTATATGCAAACATGCATGTCCCTTAGATTTCTTATGTGTATCTTTGGCGGAGGAGGAAAGGAATAGGCCATTACTGGCCAAATGAAGCGGTTCATATATTTATGTAAAATCTAGTAGGCCGATATGTCACAGCTACTTGCATTCACTATTGGATGGATGAACACTGTCTTTTCTCCTCTGCACGACAGAATGTGTAATATGTGGTTTTGTATCCTTCCTAGGACTCTACCAAGGAGGCAGCAGATATTGTCATACTGTAGCCCTTCCAATAAAGGAATGATATTCAAACCAGTGAGCCTGTGATCATCACAAACTGTTACTGATACAATGAACACCACTGGTACACCATCAGACCTGGTGGATGTGCCAAGACAGCAGACCTTCAATGGCACCCTGAACACGCAGACCCCCTCAGGATGGGCCGTCATCCACACCGCCACCTTGACCTCCTGCTCGCTCCTCCTCATCTTCATCTTCTGTCTGGGCTCTTACGGCAACCTGGTGGTGTTCCTGTCCTTCTTCGACCCAGCGTTCCGCAAGTTCCGCACCAACTTTGACTTCATGATCCTCAACCTGTCCTTTTGCGATTTGTTCATCTGCTGCGTGACCGCCCCCATGTTTGCACTGGTGCTCTTCTTAGACGCAGGGGGAGGCGACGGCGTGTCGAAGAGTTTCTGCTTCGCCTTCCACCTGACCAGCTCGGGCTTCATCATCATGTCGCTGGAGACGGTGGCCGTCATCGCCCTGCACAGACTGCGCATGGTTCTGGGGCAGCAGCCCAACCGTACCGCCTCCTTCCCCTGCACCCTGGCCCTCACTGCCCTGCTGTGGACCTCCAGCTTCACCATGGCTGCCCTCCTCACCATGCGAGCTTTCCCACGTAAAGATGGACCCTGCTTGCCCCACTTTGGCCTGCCAGGTGGCCAGGCCCGGGTTGTGCTGTATGTCTACCTGGCGGACTTTGCCTTTTGTGTGGCTGTTGTGTCAGTGTCCTATCTGATGATTGCTCAGACACTGAGGAAGAATGCCCAGGTGAGGAAATGTCCCATCATCAATGTAGACGCCACACGCCCCCCACCGCCACCCCCTCTCATTGCAGCAGGCTTTGAGGGCATGCAGTGTGCAGTTCAGGCCCCCTCTCTCTACCGCAACCAGACTTACAACAAACTCCAGCATGTTCAGACGCACACCTACGCCAACAGGACGAGCCAGCCTCTGGTGCCAGGCGCTGCCCAAGGAGCCACTTGCTGTCAGCTGGTCTCCACGGTCAATTTGGCCACCGCCAAGGACTCCAAGGCCGTGGTCACCTGTGTGGTGATCGTGTTCTCTGTGCTGCTTTGCTGCTTGCCCATGGGAGTTTCACTGGCGCAGGATGTGTTATCACCAGAGAGCAGCTTTGCACGTTACCAGTTTGAACTGTGCGGCTTTGTGCTCATTTTTCTCAAGTCAGGCATCAACCCATTTGTGTACTCGCGCAACAGCGCCGGCCTCCGCCGCCGCGTGCTGTGCTGCCTTCAGTGGGTGGCGCTGGGCTTTCTCTGTTGCAAGCAAAAGACTCGCCTGCATGCGATGGGGAAGGGCAGCTTGGAAGTCAATCGCAATAAGTCCTCCCATCACGAGACCAACTCAGCCTATGTACTGTCACCCAAGCCCCAAAGGAGGCTGGTGGACCAGGCATGTGGGCCCAGTCACTCCAGGGATTGTGCTGGCAGCCCCAGGGCCACAGGTGGACGCAAACCTCGACCCCCCAGTACCTCCACACCCATCAACACCCGTATTGAGCCCTACTACAGTATTTATAACAGCAGTCCCTCTGCAGGGCCCAGCTCCCCCAACAGCCTGCAGCCTGTCAGCTCTCAGACATTTGGCTTTGCTAAGTCCTATGTAGCCATGCACTACCACACCCACCAAGAAGCACTCCAAGACTTTGAAAGCACCTCAGTGCACCAGATTCCCATACCCTCAGTCTAGTTAATGAGCTGCAAAACAGAAAAGGTTTGCACAAGTCTTGTCATGGCTTTAAATCTCATGCGATTTCACGAGAGCAACACAATAATAGCCCATTTTCTGTATTTGGAATTAGTATTAACCTTTTGTTCTTTTCTGCAGTGGTAATACATGTAAAGTTCACTTGAGTGAAAAAATTTAATAAGTAATCTCTACTCTAGGCTTCGCCATGAAAACTAAGGACAGTTTTGTTCAAGAGCAGATTTGTAATGGAAATGTCTGTCCCAAAGTGTTATTTAGTGTTATTGAACTGACTGTTTTTACAGACATGGCAATTTCATACTATACACCAGAGGTACCCAACCATGCGCCATCACAAGTCTGTAGGATTTCATTCCAAGCAGACACTACACCAACTGATTTATCTGATCGCTCCTCTCTGCTGGAAGATGCCGATCAGTGATACCAGCTCCTGTAGTCGCTGGGATGAAAACCTGCACAAGCCTAGACGTGGCCCTCGATGGCACATGGTTGCGCTTGACACGGTCTTTCTCTTCACAGGAAAACTGTATTTGTGAACCTCATACATTTTCTAACTCAATAAATGTTTGGCAAGTGCAGTGGATGTGAGCCTCACCTGTTTTGTTGGCATTCCAGATGGCAGTGTCAATGAATGAACATATGTGTGATATTATTATAGATATTATATCTAGACTTCATGTCCATTGTTGTATAACTACCATAAAGTTGATATACTTGTTGAAATACTTGAAATACTTAATAGTTAGTCATAAATAGTTTAAGTACTTTTATCCCTACACCAGATCCATCAACTGACCCTTCTTATATAATAAGCTGAGGAAATGGTGGTAAAATATTGTTTGTGTAGAAACTCCATTTAAATATTGAATGATAAACTATTAGACAGCAAATCTGCCTTGGGAATTTATGCATACTCATGAATAAGCACTGATGTGGAATTTCATGTAATTTTAGTGCTCCCAATATTGAAGTCCTCTGAATTAGCTCCATTACTGCCCTGTGAAATTGGCTGAGTGAGCTCAAAGAATTTTTTTTTAAATCATGTATACTGAAGTTACAACTGAAGTTGCAGCAGATTTTTGTGTCTTGGCTTAAGAGTCAGCTTTTAATTATTTTTGTAATTTAAAATGGTCAAGCTTCTTCAGACCTGCTGTTGTTGCTGTTCTACACCTCAGTGTACTGTAAATGTGGCTCCAACCTTAAGTACAGAAGATTATATCACACACAAACTATCAGCACCCCCTGGTGGCTCTCAACTGATCATGCTGCTTTAGCCCAAACCAAGACGTTCTTGTGTTGCAAAGGTGGTTATGACAAAAAGTCTATTTGAAAATCTCATCTCTTGGCATGATGTCATCAAATGTCTCACACAATTTTAATCATTTTGCCTTTGTGATTTTGTAACTGAACACTGAATCAGGCTTCATTTCATTTTACTTTTATTCTTCGCAGCCAATTTATTGATTTATTTTTCCACAGTACAGCAGTGATCAGAATCCCAGTGTGTCCTTATAAAAAACATAAAATACCTCTTATAGGGACCCACAGACAGACATATGCCTGACATCCATATTGGAAATTTTAATCAAACACTCACCTGTTGCTATTTCACAGCACAAGCTAGTTCATAAGTTACACTCACTCATCCTGTAAAATAACAGAACAAGTTCACATTCTCACTAGAACACATTTTCAAACTCACTTTGTCTCAAACTGACAAGTGCAAAGTGCCACAGTCAAGCAGCTAATTGTTTCAAATTACCCACATACCCAAACAGACTTAAAATGACAATAAAAACCACCACGAACATTGTCGATTCCCCTGATGATAATGAATCCCCTGATTCATCGTTCCTTTGCTTGCCATTAATTAACACAAGGAGAAGCGTAGATATGAAGTACAGGCGACGGGTTCATGGCCTTATGGAATGAGGTGTTTGCCCAATTTCACTTTGATATCTGAAAGTCTGAATTTGACCGTCTGCTTGAGTGCAGCGTGGCCCGTTGCACGGATCAGGTTATGGGCTGCTGGGGTTGGTGCTCCTGGGTTTCATCAAGCCGGCCTCAGGATCAACCTGTAACTACCTCCGCCTTTATTCTGGCCTTCACTGCAGTGTCATGGGCGTCTTTTCTTCCTTCACGCCGTCTTCTATTTCTATTTCAGTGTCCTCTCTCTTCAAGTACACATTTCCGTTTCCTTCATGCCCACCTGCTGCCATGTGATCTTTGTCTGTTCAGTTGGAGACCGACAGAAGTCCGTGCTCATCAGCAGTGTCGAGAATCCTGCATATGACTGGAGACTCAACCTGATCAGCAGAGAGAAAAAAAAGTAAATTACTTTGAGCAAATGGTTTAAGGACAATACTAACCGATGTCAGATGTAATATTCCCTCAATTTTCATGACTAAATTGTTAAAAAAAAACTCCTTGACCAAGCCTTAAAACAATTCAGCATCAGAAGTCTTTTTAAAGTTATAGGTTTAGTCTGCAGAGGAAGTAAACACAATGAAATGAAATGCAAATGAAATGTTTTTTAAACTGAGGTTGACAAAATTTTCCTTACTTTTCCATGACTTAAATGTTGAATTTCCATGAAATATACTGTATATACACAAGGTTTTTTACTTGATCAAAATTTGAAACCCACTTCAGATTCAGGGGCTTTACAAAAGATTCTACAGGAGAAGTGAACACAGCATGAACACAATGGAAAAAATATATATATTTGGTGAATAACTACTTATTTTTGTAAATTGTGGCTGACAAAATTCCCTGATATTTCAAAAAAAAAAAATCTTTCACAGATTTGGAAACTGCCTGAGCTACATAATCCATCACAGTAAACATCAAGCTGTAATTTGGTTTTGTCATTGTTTTTTCTGTTCATCATTATTTCATTATAGCTAAGTGTTTTCACATCAGCACACACATTATGCTTCGCTCTGCTTGCTATCAATCACCCGGCACCTGCAGGAAGAAATGGAAGCCTCTGCCAGAAAATAATCCCTCAAAACATGTCACCTCAGAAACCTTATTGTCACGTCCATGTTTTCTTGTTAATGGTGTCTTTATTAGCTGTGACAGCAGTCAATTTCAAGCTAGGATTGACACCACAGAGCGCTAAGTATTTTTTAAAAACGATGACAAACGAGTAAATGTTAAGAATTCTAACACGACATACATTATACAGTGACTGGGGAAATATGCAGTGAACGTATAGGAGCTATAGTTCAACATTACACCAGTATCCTCATATGTTACTGTGTGTGTGTGTGTGTGTGGGTCAGTTTGTGTGACTCATTTGTCAGAGATCACTCGTCAACTTACCCCAAGGATGTACTGACAGGTCTGAGGCTCCAGCATATAGACAGTGACAGCATGAGGGGAGTCGGACTCCTTGCATCTGACAGAGAGAAGAGGAAGGAGATGAGTGACTAAATTGGGAAACTTGAGGCTATTTTCTTACTCACGCGTCAGCCCAGGAATATGTGACTGGACCGGCGCTATCCCTCCTTCTCAGGAGTGTTCGTGGCTGAGACTCACTTGAGTTTGACGATGACCTGTCTGGGCTTCCCTGTCAGATCACACGTGTCCCCATGGCCGTAAAAGTGGGAGACCAACCTACAGTGGATGACAGAAAAACAATCAAAACTACAATAATGATCTATATGACCTGGATGGAGGTGAAATATCCTCATTTGCTCCGTGCTCCCCTGGGTTGCTAATCCAGAATACTGTATTTGTATCTCTCCATTCACTGCTATAGTGCAGCAAAACAAAACACAGCACATTTGGTGTATGAATGAATCCTAACAAAGCGGATTATGCCAGTATAAAAAACAAGAAGTCCTGGTAAAATTTTTTTCATGTAATTACAATTATTTGTGAAAGTACAATCAGGCTGTTTCTTCCTGGTTCAGGAATTACTTGCAGACACTACCTGCTGAAATTACTTTGCAATACAAACAGGAAAATAATGAGCCAATTCATTTCCCCAAGACTTGTGTGTGTGTGTTTGTTATTTATTTATTTTTAAATTGGCATAATCTGCTTTGTTTGCATTAGTTTATGTACTGAAACTGTTATTTTGGGACTAGTTTTTGCCACACTTTGCATCACACTTTGAAGAGTTACAAAGCAATGTAGCAACTAATGAGGATATTTCACCACCATGTGGACTCAAACCACATCCAGATAATTATGCAACCCAGCACGCTACCAAAGCTCAATTTTACTTTAACTAGAGCCTGACTGATACTGGATTTTTGAGGCTGATACCATTAAATATTTAAAAACTTCTAATAACAATATACTTGCCTATTTTTATATATATATACTGCTCTGCTGACACATATGCTATACAAAGTACTATAAACAATGGAGTCTGCTGGACAAACTAATAAGAACACTTTTAAGTGATCTTAAGTGCTTTTTACTACAATATGCATATGTCTGTTTTTGCATATTGATCAGCAAATACACTGATACCAATCTATCTGTGATGAGCCAATTTCGGCTAATAACACAGGCCAGCTGACACATCAGTCAGGCTCTAATGTTAACAGGACATGAACAGCTTACTTGACTTTCTGCACCCCGTCGTCTTTCAGCTGGTAGGAGCGGGCGACGTTCTTCTTGGCCCACTCGAGATGCTCCTCAGCGTTCCAGCTACCGACCACGACAATGTTCTTTCCTTGCTCCTTATCCTGGAGGAAAACAGTCTCAAAGGTATTAAAGGAACAGTTCATCAAAAATATAAACAAATATTTTTCCATTTTGGCCTAGTGCAATTTATCAATCCAGACGGGATCTGGCGAGGTTTGGAGGCATGCAAAAAACTGTTCACACACAGTTACACACACACACACACACAACCAAAGAAGGCCCCTTACCTCATGATACTGATGCACATGCTTTCCGTAACAGAATTCATATTTCCACCACCCCACACCCTGAAACACAGAGATTAAAATCATTATGATGATTTCAGTGTGTAGTTCATTAAACAGTGTTAATGTGCAGTGAGCAGGCCTCACCCCATGCAGACAGTATGAGCCACTAAGGAACTCCTTGATCAGCTGGTCGTCAGTCAGACGGGAGATGTGTGTGGTGCCGACAGTGACCTGAGACTGTCCACCGACAGTCATGGGCTTGTGAGTGGACGTGAAGGCCTCTTCTCTCACTGGTGACACGTCCTCCTGCAACAAGGCATAAAAAGGGTTCCCACTCTATGTCAAATGTAAAATTTCCTGGCTTTTCCATGACTTAAATGTTGAATTTCCAAGATGTATATATACATAATTTGAGTTTTTTTTCCTTGACTAAAATTTCAAACACACTTCAGATTCAGAAGTCCTATTAAAGTTATTATTCCGTTTTATGGTGCAGGGGAAGTGAACACAACATGAACACAAAGGAATTATTTTTGCTGAATAAATATTTACTGATTTTTTTAATTGAGGCAAAATTTCCTGATATCCTATAACTTGCCCCAAAAATGTATTAAATTCCCTGACTTTCTTGGTCTGGAAGAGATTCTTCAAAATGCCATGAATTTCCAGAAATTTCAGGACACCCGCTTTTCCCTCACTACTTTTTTTCTGCACATCAGTCGGTCTCACCTCTCTGGTGTCAGCAGCAGCACTGAAAGGGGGTTTTAGCTGTTCTTCTTGCTCCTTGTCCAGTTGGACGAGACGCTGAGGCCGCAGGGGGGAGCCTGACAGAGCCTGGCAGAATATGTTGTTCACCGGGGAGGACTTAAACCTGGAAGGATGAGTCAGCACAGACGCTTTAGAGATGATTGGATACAGTATGATTGTAAGCCAGGAACTCATCTGCTGGAACATGCATTTCACTAGCACAGCACACACAGGAAGTGACACAAGTATTTCCATTAGTATTTCCCATATGATGTCAACTTTGGTAAATTAACCTTAATCCAAGTAAATTGTGGTTTTAGATAGATTCATAATGTGAAATGTGATGTATAAAACTCAATCCTGGTATTGCACATTAATTGAAGTTAGAATTATATATGGTTATTGCTGGGGAGAACTAAGAATGCGTTCGTGAACTACAATGACCATAATTCATTGCACCTCAAAGACAGTGCATGATTGCATTTGCCAACACAAAATGAAAAGAGAAAAAGCTAATTAGCATATGCACATTAGCTTATGCAATAGAGACTTCAGTGCTTGCCAATTTACAGTTAAAGATATCAAAATATCAGATACTAACCCAATACTAACCCAATACTTTAATATTTGTTTGTTTACAGGTGTACCTGTATTTTGGGTGTGCACAGAGCAGTGGCGTCAACACCACCACCTCATATTCACAGGTAGTGACCTCGGCGATGGACAGGATCTCATGCTTGGCCTCTGGATGGCAGACATACAGCACAGAGGTGGAGCGAGGCTGGTTCTGCTTCAGCACACAAGGAGTCCCATTTCCCATCTCCAGAGGGTAGTAGGGAGTCAGCTGACCTTCTATATTCTTAGTGGGAACCTAAACACCAAAAAAGAGAGAGGGAAACAAGAAAGATGAGGTGATGAGTGAGAGAGTCAACAGAAAATCTGACTCTTTAGTTGGCCACAGATAGATTGTTAGTCCTACCTCTTTCTCAGTTTCTGATTTTACATCATCTGTCTCTTCCACTTTTTCTGCAAAGAAAGAATTTCCAGTTTTAGCATAGTGAGGATAAAGATTAAATAATCAGGTAATTATTATAATAATTAAATGATCAGGCCAATAATTATTCATAAATCAAACAATCAATGCAAAAAAAAAAGCTCACAAACAAAATCACCTGTTCCTGTAGACTGGCTCATCTGTGCCATGTTTCCCAGGAAGTATTCCTGAACGCTGATCTTCTGTGGAAATAGACAATCAGTTACTGTTTTCAGTACTTATTGTACTGAATAGTGGGAAGAAACTTCACACTAACAGTGTGAATATAATTTTATCCACTCAGCACACTGACCTGACCAGTCTCCTTCTCTTCATGGTACTGTCTTATATGCTTCCCATGGCATACTTCATATGTCCAGTATGACTCAATCTGCAATGTTGGGTTCAAAACCCAAGAGAATTAGGTCTCAAGGGGGGGTTGGAGGTCTTCAATTTACCCGAAACCATCAGCATTACAGCAGAAAATTAACATGTTCTATTAACTTAGCAAGGCCTGAGTATACCTTCAGTGAACTGAAAGCAGTAGTGAAACTAGACAGAAATAGACATGAAACTTCAGGGCTCTCACTCTGTAGGAGCAGCTGCTCTGTTTGAAGAGAGGCTCCAGCAGGGCGTGTGGACTCGGCCCACTGTAATCCTTATCTTCATCCTGAGACAAAGACGCCATGCAAATGCACCGAGAGTGACAAAAACAAGGTAAGCTGTCTGTCAATAATAAAAACATCAGAAATGGGCATGAGCAGCAAAAATTATGAAACATATCTTACTGCAATCATCCTCTACTACTTAAAGCCCACCTTCACTGTCCTATTCAATTTATCCTTCTATACTCTTTCTAAAAACATATCAAATAGTGATACATGAACAGAATTGCCTCCACCAATCACAATGCCAAATGAAATGATTTGCGGACATAAAATCGGTGTACTATTGAGAAAGAAAGGCACACAAAATGCCTGTTTCATTTGGTGTTAAGTTGTTACTAATCTAACTCAGAAAAAAAGGCATAAAGCTTTAGCTGTAGACCAGTGGAAAAGGGCTTGAAGCCTGTGGGCTCCCTCTCACCTCATCTCCGGATGACAAGGACGGTAGGAGGCATTTGTATTTCTCCTTCTCTGTTGTTGTCATGATGACAAAATCATCTTCGTTGTAAAGTGAGCCGGACGCAGGCTGAAATCCACACACAAAACAAATCTACCGTTAGAAAAGGATTGGCTTGGATTCTGGATGCTAGGATGCTACCCAACTTACAACACAGGTGCACACAGGCAACCAGACACATTTCTTCCGGTTCTTGCAGTGAATATGCAACTTATAAAATAGTTCAACCAATGCTCGGGACATACCAGCGTGAATTCAGCCCCTGGCCAGGTGATTTTAAAAGGGATTTCATCTGTAAAGGATGGATACCCTCCTCGGTTTGCTGAGACTCCGCTGCAAACCTCCAGCAGACCACCGAGAAACACCACCAACAGCCCGTCCATCATCGCCCGTCCGGCTGTTGAGCACCAACAACGCTCAGGTTAACGTTAGTCTCCTCATGTAACCCCTCTACGCCGATTAATTTGGTCTGACAGCTTCAGGTTTGACAGATGTAAACGGGTGCCTGCGAGAGTAGCGGATGTCAACAGAGCACACAGTACCGGAAGTGAATTATTTGCCTGCCACGTCGTTTTCCGTCTGCGCTTTCGGGCTGTGGGGACATGCGCGCCCTCTGCCGGCCGCTAATGACACTGCAGGCGACAAGTAAGTTTGGTTTCACTCTGTTCCTTGCTCTTTTTATATGTCTATGCTCTGTTCCTGGTAAATCTGAAACAGTTTCATGCGTTTTAGAAAAGTAAATGTTGCAGTAAGTCTGAAGTAGCCTTAGTCTTCGTCTCACTGGACAAATAGCATGGGTTTTGAGGCTGGACAGTGCCTGCTGAAGCAGTAAAAATAACGTCTGAAATACCTCAAGTAGGCTGCTGTGCTTTTCAAGCAGGGCCGGATCACAGGACCTGATGTGGGCCTCCCTTCACCACACGCGCACTGAATGAAATGATGAATATGTACACAAACCAAAGTGTAGACAGACTCTGTAGATTTGTCTCAAAAAGAAAAAAAAATCACCATAAAATAAATGAAAATGAGAAGACTTTCTTTTAGTTTCCTCTTCCTACAATGATTGGGAAAAGGAAAAATTTTAATTTTGCAATGGAACAAACCTTTACTGCCTTCTCTTGGCTAAAAACTTAAAATTCTTCCTATTTATTTCTTCACACATTCATGCTAGTATTCCCACTTCATTAG